>PNEQ01072240.1:0-45529 GCA_003012365.1 Medauroidea extradentata
TCTGAACATCTTGATCAATCATGTAACAATGGGACTTTTGAAGTAACTCCAGAAGCTCACAAAAATCTCGAAGAAACAATCAAATCACACTGTGTCTTAAACTTGATTACTCAGTTTGACTCAAAAATGACATCTAAACCTGTATCATGTGTGATGCTTCAGTACATGCAGATGGTTATGAATATGATGCTTTTTATTCACTCTGTTAGAACTGGCAACAGGGCGGCAGATGCAGCTGTCGTAAAGCTGGGTTGCTCTGTTGTGATATGTGTTCTTGCTTTTCTGGCAATCATGACATCGATTGCAACAACTCAGTGGACCCAGAAGATCTGGAAAACGATGACTTGGAAGAAGACAGTGATGGTTTCTTTGAAGACACAAACTAATCCAAATGTGGTGTGTTAAAGTTAAGTGTTAATGTTATTGTTTATCCATTTGATACATTTGATAGTAAACTGTGCTAATAGTAACTGAGCATAGTTAAACACAACTATGACAATACAATACTGGTATATCAACGAGGATTCACTCATTGAAAGCATACTTTTGTGTCGTACATCAAAACAAAAATCTGAGCAGATTCTGAGACTGTCAAATTCTATGAAGGATTGTGAACATAACTGTGAAGGTCGCTTGCTTTCATCACAAAAATCGCACGGGAATGCACATGCTCCCGGACTAATTTGTTGAGTATGCAGCTAAGCAATGGGACAACTTAAAGAACAACTCAAGTTTAAACTTTGTGTCTTGGCCAAAATTAAGGAAAACAAGCATAGTTTGTCTGGTGTATTCAATGATAGATCGTCAACTGTACATACGGTGAAGAACATATATGTTCTGAATTCTCTATAACCATCTAGAGGAACAAAAATAAGAAAGTAAAATTATGTTTTAACAGTTCTTGAAACTAAAACAAATGATGCCACACTAGAATTCTTCAAGTATGTACCAGACGACCAAACATGGAATGGTGCTCAATCGGCAAAGGACCTGTTATATGTTTGGCGATGTTTCAAACACATGAATACTACACAAGTCAGTAATGAATCTGATATTGCACAATCTGAACTTGTGCTATCTAACAATCCTTACACTCCATCTTCCTACACACGGTAAGCATCATCTTCTGATACCCAGTCAAGCTCCATCTTCTGATACCCAGTAAGCTCCATCTTCTAATACCCAGTAAGCTCCATCTTCTGATACCCAGTAAGCTCCATCTTCTGATACCCAGTAAGCTCCATCTTCTGATACCCAGTAAGCTCCATCTTCTGATACCCAGTAAGCTCCATCTTCTGATACCCAGTAAGCTCCATCTTCTGATACCCAGCAAGCTCCATCTTCTGATACCCAGTAAGCTCCATCTTCTGATACCCAGTAAGCTCCATCTTCTGATACCCAATAAGCTCCATCTTCTGATACTCAGTAAGCTCCATCTTCTGATACCCAGTAAGCTCCATCTTCTGATACCCAGTAAGCTCCATCTTCTGATCCCCAGTAAGCTCCATCTTCTGATACCCTGCAAGCACCATCTTCTGATACCCGGCATGCACCAACTTCTGATATCCTGCAAACACAATCTTCTGTTAACTGGAAAGCACAATCTTCTGATACCTGGCAAGCACCATCTTCTGATACTTAGAAAGCACCACCTTCTTATACCCGACAAGCACCATCTTCTGATACCCGGCAATCACCATCTTCTGATAAATCTCAAAATAGCAAACGTACAACTCCTATGCTTATACCTCCTGGTATTCAGCTATCAACATCACATAACTCAGTACTTGCACCTACTACTGATTCCAGTATGTCTACCAAGTCATCATATCCTCCCAAAAAACAGTGTTCAGTAATCAGCCTGTTTAAAATGTGGTTATTTTGGCCAAAAAAAGCCGCGAAAAATACAAAAGGCTGAAAAATTACTGCAGGGAAAATATGCTTCTAAGACATGGAAAATGAATTTTCGTAAAACATAACTTGAGAATAAAAAAACTACTGGTAAGAAATGTAAAGCTGCCAAGTCATTATGGAGCAGAAGAGTAGACGTGCAAGAAATGTCGTTGCAGTTTTAACAAAAGAAGTAAAAAAAATAAATGAACATGGGTTGAATGTGAAAAGTGTAAAGCTACATATAATTTCCAGTGTATTTTCCAGAAACTACATTAAATCATATAAATTGGATGAAGTAGAGGTGGAAAATGAAGTTATGTTTTACCATCACGAATGTGGAAGATTAAGTAGTGATTATTGTGGTACAGATTAGTGTGCTGTTGGCTACACAAGGACAATTTACAAGGCAGTAAATATATCTTAAGGTTTTATAATATTACTGTATCACACATAGAGGAATGGTTGGGAATATGTACCATGCTGATTATATGGACCGCCTCAATTTCCAAGCAGTCTGGTGCTTCACTCTAGTGTGTGTGGTGTGAACTATCCCTTCATTAAGTAACAATAACATGCAGATGGCGTGGCGGCTCAGTAGAAACATGTTTTATGAACAGTGAGGTAAGGAATTTTTCAAATGTTGTGAAAAGTTTTGCAATGTATGTAAATGCTAATTATAATTCATGGTTATATGTTGTTTGCATATGTTTATATATTGTCTTCAAGTGCAATGTTACAGCTGTAGCAAGACATTATCGTAATTCGATATTTTCATTTGATGTGTACTGTTGAATACCAAATTCGAAATGCTGTTGCCTATATTATGGACCCACTGGGATGTAGGTAATATGGACCTGGGGTCCAGAGTACCCACTGGGAGTCCATATTACCAGCATTGTGGTGAGCCTGTTTCTTTCAGAATATAACATTTTTGTGCAGTCTTCTCTACATATAGGCTCAGTAATTAATCATTGCTCTTTATTGTGTACTTGGTATACTTAGGAAATCTTAAGATAGAACTTTAACATGATAAAGATGAAATATATAATTTAAAATTGATTTAACTAATAATGGACATAAAATTATAAGCTAATTGTCTACTTTATTTTCTGTTTAAAGTTTAGTGGAGTTTCAGCGTTTATTATTTTAGAATATTTTCGAAAAGGTTTTACACTTTTCATAGCTATAATTAGACATTTTTAGGTCATGAAAAGAAAAAAAATAGTTACGAGATTTTTCTACGCTGGTAATGAGATTTTTCTATGCTCGTAATGAACAGTATTCTGCCTCTTAGCTGTCTAATATGGATATATTTTCCCCTTCGTTCTTAGATTTTCAGAGACCGAGGTGGTCAAGCGGCCCGCATGTTTGCCTCTAACTTAGGTAATTCGAGTTCAATACCCATTTTGATCACATCTAATTTTTTGATTAGGAATTGTGTCGGACATGTCACAGGTCTGCTGGTCTTTTCGGTAATTTCCAGTTTACCCAGCAGGTACATTTCGGTGCTTCTCCATATTCACATGGTTCTCCCTCATCGACTTTCAAAACGATAGATGTTTAGAGCAACCCAAATCGTCACTGTAACATGGCCTTGAATGTTTTCAAAACTTGAATGTATATATGTAGTAAACATACACATAGCTTAATTCTGTTCATTTTACCTAACTGTGTTTTAATTTACAAATGCCTAGACCAACACTGGACCGTAAAGTTAAGGCAGGTCGAAAAACCTGGAATAAGGACATGGCAGTTGCTGTGAGAATGGTGCGAGAAAGATGGGCAAAAAAGGCATCAAAATATTATGATGTCCCTAAAACGACTTTGAGGAGGCTTACAACTGAAGTCATGAGTGATCCAGAAATTGTAGTGATGAAAAAATTGGGGAGGAAACATGTGTTCCCTGAGCATATGGAAGAAGAGCTGCTGCAGCATCTACTAGATATTGATTCCGATGTAAGACGATTGGCCTTCCAGCTGGTGCTACACAATATACAACATCCCTTTCGAAATGAGCGAGCAGGAAAAACATGGCTTCATCATTTTCTTCGTAGGCACAAAGAACATTTGCCACTCTGGAAACCCTCAAGCACTTCGTAGGCGCGAGCAGAAGGTTTTACACTTCGGCTGCCTGAAGACCTTTACAAAAAACACCATTTGACTGCTAAATGAGTGTGAAACGTGGATGAGAAAGGAATCAGTATGGTTCAAAGCAAATTCCCAAAGTCATAGGATCAAAATAAAATGTCAGATAGGCGCGCTCAGTGAAACTGAGCGTAGTTCTCTCATCACTGTAACACACAGCATGAGTTTAGGTAAATCCTTTGTGCCACCAATGCTCATTCTTCCTCGGAAAAACATGAGCGATGCGCTAATGAGGGATGCTGCTCCTGGTGCAATAGGAAGAGTCCACCCTTCAGGATGTGTTCAGGGAAACCTGTTCACCCATGGCTTCAACACTTCATTGACAGAACGAAGCCTACAATGGAGTCTCCAGTTCTGCTAGTTTTGTATGGGCACTATTCACGTACGAAGAACTTGGATGTTATTAATTTAGCACAAGCCGATTATGTCATCCTATCTTTGCCAGCCCACACTACGCACAAACTTCAACCACTGGACAGGACATTCAAGGGGCCCTAGAAGATGTATTACACTAGTTAATTCGACAAAACTTACTCCATGGTGAAAACATCTGGGACCATTTGACATAGTGTATCTGTTGGCGAACACCTATTTACAATGCACAAGGTGGTTCGTTGCAGTGAATTGATTCAGAGTGGCTGGTATTTGGCCATGTAACCGCAACATATTTACAGAATCCGATTTTCTTACGATACAACAAGTTTCTTAAATGCACAAAGAACACAGCCAAGCTTCCAGTAGACCTATCTCACCAACTTCTAATCGTCCCCCAGCTCGGACGCTCCCGTCGGCAAGACAATTAGTCTTCTCCCGGGCCCGACCGTGGGCGGTTGTGTTTAGCTTGCGACCGTGGGCCACACCTGAGCCGTGTCATGGGTAAGTTCTTTTTGTTTGAGTTTAGTGTTCATGTTTTTTCAGTTAGGTTTGGTTAATTGTTTGTTTGCGTTGATGACACGTCGAGGGTATGCTGTCGCGGCCGCGAGCCCTGTACGACTGGGAATTTGTCCCTGTTTTTTAATGGAATAAAGTGGTGCGCGTGTGTCGGCCACAGCAGCTTAGTATTTCCCTCTTAATCTTGTATCGTAATTCTGTATCACCCTCTCAGTGGAGAAAACGTGTGTGAAATTGTTAAGCTTTGTATGATAACGTACGTTATATAAATGGTTTTGCCAAGATCTGTCTTACGTAACTGGAAGCATAGAGAATGTGTCATTGTCGTTGGTTTAATGTGTGTTCTAATGGGAAGGGTACTGGTGAGTGGCACTGGGCCTTGGTCGATGCTTAGCAATGCCAAGATTAGCAGCCTGTTATTACTGTGCCTGCTAGAAGTGGGCTCACAGTCTTTTCAGGTGTGCTGGTGAGGATTGCTGTTTTGCGTCTCTTTCTATTGTTTAATTTAGATGAAGAATTTTCACTAGATTTGCTTGCTTTAGCATATGGTCGTACTGTTTCAGGTGAAAATTTAGCCACACTTGAAAAATCAAGTGAACTACCTTCTTTGTTTTCATCATTGGTTTGATGGACATATCTCGGGTCAGTCGGTGGCTGTGGGGCAGTTGATTACTGCGGTGCAGCTGATGGTTGTGGTGCAGCTGATGGTTAAGGTACAACTGATGTCTGTGAGGCATTTGATGGTTGTGTGACAGGTGTGACAGAAGAATTGAATATATGGTTGTTTGGTCGTTCAGTAACTTGATAAGGAACAAAGACAGAATCATCAAAAATGTTCTCATTGAATGGTCATATTCCTGTTGCAGAAAAGCCTGCCATTATAATAGTGGGTGTTGCAGCTCACTGAAGTGCATTTGACACTATTTCTGGGATATAGTAAATAGTCACCCTCTTTCCAGGATGGGTTTTCATCCAACTGTCCATAGAAGTGTTTACATATTTTTTTAACACCCATAAACAGACACATCAAGCGGCTGGAGTTTGTGTGAGCAATGAGGGGGGAAACGACAACAGAACTATACCATTTTCCCTGAAAAACGCAATAATGGGCAAATAATGCTGGCTTTCATGATTGTCAAGAAGTAGCAAAATGTTGTTTTCTTTGGTAAGTAGCAAAATTTTGTTTTCTTTGGTAGGTTTTGCATGTTTTGAGAAATAGTTCATGAATGTAAGGAATTCTTTTTGCATTCATCCAGAACCATTTGCTGCACCCACACAACCAGGATGTCCGTCACGGAGGAAATTGTCATGAAATGTTTTCCTCGGAAAACAAACATCGGTGGTACACAGTTTCCAGGGTAGTAATAGCACCTACTTGTTTTTGGCCTTTTCTGCAACAATTTTACTCGGATTCTGAACTGTAGTGACTCCTGTCTCATCAACGCTGTACATGTTTTGTGGCTCGAACCCATTTTCCTGTATTACTTTAGACAAATTCTGGAAAAAAACATATGTACACATTAGGTTTATTAAAGTTCATGGCTCTCGCGAGACTAGTCGCTTCTGGGCGACATATGGACGAAGACGGAAAGCGTTTAAAAATACATTTAGCCAGTCAACACCAGCCATTTCACTATCACACCAGCTTGCGGGAAACTTCAGATTGTAATAAACTGCACATTGGTATGCCACACGTCTTAAGTCGCGAGTTGAAAGACCATAGAATGAATTAGCTGCATGTTTCACATAATCAGCTAGGATGTTTTCTTCTTTTTGCCCAAAGACACGATTATGCGGTCTGTATCCAACTCGCGGACTGTCATTGTTACGAGTTTTTTTTCCAGAACCTAAATACGGTAATGTGACAAATTCCATACCTTTTTGCAGTCATTCGAACGGATATTTTTTCGCTTACTACTTCTGTTGTAGCTTTTCCCATGATATGCTGCGGAATTTTACCTCGACCGGTTGTCCGTATGCATAATCTTCCCATTCTGGAACACAAAGGAAAGAAATTTCTTAAATTCTGTATTGGCATGAATTTAAATAACAGACATAGAGAAATATATATGGTCAAGTCCTGTAATACGGCTAGTCTTGTAATATGGACACCAAACTATCTTTGCGCCGTTAGGCCCGACGAAGTTCGCATAGTGGCCAACAGATAGTGAGCAGTGTTATCTGTTGAGTTACTTCGTTCGCCCGGAAAGTGCGCGTCTGGTTGTAGTCGTTTTTTGTTCCAGAAAACAGACACTATCTCAAGATCTTCATTTATAGGTGAGAAAATGGTAGCATAAAGTATTTTTATGCATGATGAATTTCGTCTGTATCAAAAATATTAGAACATATATAACCACTGAATATTTTTTAAACAATAGTTGTGCTTCATGGCGCCAACCATGTGTTAGCTTGGAGTAAGTTAGTGCTGCTATCTACCGGAATCATTGTCAGGTTCATAGCCATGCTGTGTCTTGTAAAATGGCCTGCAGAATCCTGCAACTGGTCGTTTTACAAGACTGAACGGCCATTTTACACAACCCATCTCTAAGCATAGTATGTTCATATTATTAACTGAATAAATTAAATTTCACCCATACTTTAAATTTAATGATTCAAAATAAAATTTTAATAATTCGTTTTAATGACACTAAAGACAATATGTAATAGTTAAAATCTAAAAATCTAAAAAAAAAAAAAAATCACCACCAACTGTCCAATGACATTGCAAGCAGGGTCCGCAGTGGTTATCATGTCTTCCTAAAGACAATGAAGAAGGAATGGTCAGACTTCATCCCAAAAGTGGACGAGTTCGCAGGCATCCTGAAGATCGTGTCCCCATTTGACCACATCCAGACAGAGCCAAAAGTGGCTCAGCTGAACTACAAGTTCGACATTTCCTTTGGCCCTCAAACTATAGTGGCACCGGAGCTCCCCAGAATGAAGCCAACGTTCCCAGTTGACATAAAAACTAGGGAAATCCCACTCATTGATTTCCTAGACCCCAAGTCCAGAATCCAGCTCAGGACTAAGTTCTACATTGATGAGAGCCGCTCACTAATTGGAAGGATAAGGAACAAAGAATGGTCATGGAGGAACAAAGGAACTTCCAACTTGCTGAGCATTAGTGACCGTTATAGGGTCAGCGTCTTAACCACGAATTTGGTAGGTAAGGTTTCTTACGTGTTTATTTGCTATCTTTGAATTGAACTTTTGGAAATGAAGCTAAACAATTTTATGGTATGTTAAGCCATTTTAAGAACATTTTCTTAAGATGTAGGCCTATTATACGCAACAGAATGGTATTTTGAGAGTGCTAGAATGAAAAACTAAATCGTATTTATATTGTATTAAATACTTAAATTTCTAAATACTGAATCAGAAGTAATTTTACTTACTTTGAATATTTAACACCATGTTAACACATAGACTACAGTATTTGATTGAAAACAAAGTTTCGCAATCAGTTGTTCTACCTAGTTGACTCTTATTTACAGAATAAATTTGCTAACAGTATAGTGCCCACTGTAGAAGTCAAGATATTCCTACATGTTTATGCTAACTATATTTTGGCTATTTGTCATCAAGATATTTAAAATAGGCCATAAATGTTGCAAAATGTAAGAGAAACATGTTTTTCAAAAATTTTGACTATGGGAAGTGGGCTTTAATTTAAATTAACTAGATGAACCATAATTAACGAAAGATTTTTCTTTAACCCCAGAAATTTCAAAATGCGCGAGTGGAAGACACAACGCCTAAGTTTGGACTTGTAGAGTATGCAAGCAGCTGTGGATGGAGTTCGTTCGGGACAGCTCACACCTTCTGCAGCAGCAAAGCAGTACAACATTCCTAGGAGGACTTTGAGGCGTCAGATGCAGCATGAGCGTGTACAGAAAGGAATGGGCAGAAAACAGGACATTCCACCAGAAATATAAGATTCGCTCGTTAACCACATTCTTTTAATGGAATCAGGAGGATTTGGCATGACAATCAAAAAAGGTGGAAACCATTGCTTACAAACTTGCTATAAAGAAGGGACTAAATGTAAGGTTTTCACAAGAGAAAGAAAAGGCAAGCAAAACTTGGTTCTATGCTTTCAGAAAACATCATCCCAACCTATCAGTTAGGAAACCAGAAGCTTTGTTGTTGGGACGAGCCAAAGGAATGAACAGGGCTGACGTAAATAAATTCTTTGACATGTTTGGACATTTATTAAATGAAAAGAACTTGTTTAAAGACCCAGCAAGAATTCATAATGCAGACGAAACAGGCCTTTAGTTGAACAACCGGCCAGACAAAATTGCGAGTATGAAAGGAAAACGAAACATAATGTGTGTTACAGCCAAAGAAAGAGGAGAAACTGTGACTGTGCTTGCATGTGCAAGTGCAACTGGTGTTTTCATGCCTCCGTTTGTAATTTTTATGGGGAAAAAGAATTCAAGGACAATTTGCCCCCGGGCTCTGTAGACTACACGAGTGATTCTGGCTAAATAACTGTTGAAATTTTTCAGACGTTCGTTGAACTAAATAACTGTTGAAATTTTTCAGAAGTTCTTTGAACATTTTGTCGCACATAAGACACAAGGAGCAAAGGTCAATCTGTTAGTACTGGATATGATCAGCATTCCACCTCATACATCGCACTACATCCAACCACTTGACAGGTCATTCTTCAAGTCTCTGAAAATGCATTACTATGGCGCATGTAACACTTGGATAAAGCAGAACCCAGCTAGAAGCATAACAAAACTCCAGTTTGGAATGCTGTTGTCCCAAGCCTGGGGAAAACTTGCTCTGTTGAAAATGGAGTGAGTGGATTTCGAGCTTGTGGACTTGTGCCATTGAATCCATGGGCGATTCCCGAATCAGCATTTGCTCCCTCTGAATGTTTTCAGCAGGCAGAAAACGAAACACCAGCAGAAAGACCAAATGGTGCATCTCAACTAGCAGAATTTGACACAACTAGCAGAATTTGACACATCAAGAGGAAGCCCGATTTGTGAATCTCAGCCCGTAAACGCAGAGCCTGTAGCTGGAACATTTGGGTTACGTAGCTGTGGTGTGTCAGGCAAAATAAGCGGCGTGCAAGCTTCACGTCCAGGGATTCATCATCTGATGAACCCTTTAGTGATTATTTACAGAGTAAGGAAGACAATACCTCTCTTTTAAGTGTTCGAAAGCTTTGTAAAATCCATTATCTTCACTGTCCATATTACAAGACAGTTCTGTAAAATGGCCACTTTTAGCTATTTTCCGAACTTTATATTTGTAATGCAATAACATAACATTCTTTTAACATTGACTATGTCAGTGCATGAGATAACATTCTTTGAGATTTGACGATGTATTCTTGAATCTACGTTTATTTGTTAAAATAATTCTCCTTACTGCAAAAAAAATAGTGACCATACTACAGGGTCTGACCCTACATTGTCAGTGATGAAATATAACTTTGTTTGTGGGACATTAGCTCTTATCAGATATGTCTTAAGTAAGCCTAAATATTTACTCATGTGAGAAGACATATTAACAGAATTGTTCCTCTTTTACTTACAAAATAGTTGTCTGCTTATAGGGAACTGTATGTTATTATTTTTCTTTATATTCTCTAGCATTGTTACGATAGATAATCCGCGAGTGATCCCGAACGGAGGTCGAATCCTAAGTCTGATAGAGCCCCTTCTCGGTGCGGGGTTGGAGGGGGAGGAGAGCGAGCTACGGGCTGCTTGTCTCATTCAACTTAATATTTAAAAAAGAAAGTATTTGGCAATATCAAAGAAACATTAAAAATGTTGTCACATTCAAGTTGACATATTGCATACAAATAATCTCAAATATATTATTAAATCAGTAACCATCATATTTATAAACATATATCCTACGACTGTTTTCACTTTTAAGACAGGTACGAACTGTTATGAAGAGTGAATTTATCCTCTAAAAGTAAATTTAACTGTGCCACTGGCCCTGGGGAGAATTGTAACATGTTACAAACGTCCCTCAGGAAAGTGTTACAATCGTCCCATGGACCCCACTTTATACGAACTAATATACCACAAGAAATTTTTAACAGAAGAACATAACCATTAATTATATTAATACTCAGTATTATGAAGAACACTACAAAACAATAATAATGAACTTCACTCTTACCTTTACTGATGTAAAAAATAAATATTCTTCCAAGAAATAAATCACTTTTCACTGCCAGAAGTACGTTTCTGTATCATGGACGCGATGCGCACAGCTTTCGGCCAACAAAACTGATTCCAAGGCTCACGAAAAGTAACTGCATCGCTCTGCCATCTCGTGGCCGCTCTAAGTACTACAAGACAACATAGTATTACTCCCGTCCCCAGTTACAATCGTCCCCAGGCTCCCCTACATGTACGTGGATATGGGCTCCGCACCTAGATTTGCCTGCTGGGCCATTAAGAAGGGTTCGCTAAACCGTTACTAAGAAAGGCAACCCATAAGGTCACACAATTTGATGGCACCACTCATGAGCGAGGAAGAACTCATTAGGAAGAACACCTCTCTGGCCTCAGACGATGGGAAAGAGCAGGGAGATACGATGGGACCTGGTGAGATGAAAAGAAAAATGGTGATGAGGAAGAAACATGAGATTAAGGTCCGTGCTAGTTTCAGGTCCCAACCGCACCCCGATTAGTCGCCTCTTACGATAAGCATGGGTAGACTGTGGTAGTATTCTACCACATCACCACACAGGGAAAATATAGCTGACCTCAAGAATATATCAAGATATGAAGATGCTACAACAATGTAAATTTATCCTCAAATGAGAAATTAAATCACAATGTCAATAATATTGGATTATCAATAAATTGCTGGATGTATTAGCAATGTAAGAACACAATTGTACAAACAAAAATATCAATTCAAACTAGCAAATACTCTGATGACACATTACATAAGACAAGATACATAAAAAAACTTCAAACAAACTTGGTCAAATAATCAACTGAGAGTATGCATTGTAGGAACAGGTAAAAAAATGCTCCAATGTAACATACTAAAATACTTCTGGTTAGTAGATGTACTAGCAACACAAGAAAAATTTAATTAGCATCTAGTGCTCGAAAAAATAATGGACAGCGTTCGTGATTACGTTGAATTCAGATCGAGGTAAATTGTATAGATTCTCAATTAAAAAAAAAAAACGATTAGGTGACTTTAGGCTCTGGGGTGGCTCTCAGGCTTCACTCGTCAGCCACCTTATAAATCACCTACTCCCTTCTCTTCATAGAATAAGTATAAGCTTTACATAAGCATAGGAATATGCCATATACAATGGAAACTTCCTCATTATTAACTGTAACTCCTCGTAAGCTTTAAATAAAACAAAGTAAGTACATTAATGGAACACAAGTAACATTGTTCACATCAGCTTACAAAAAAATATCCCTTAGTTTGTGGTCGAAACGATAGCAAATCTTGATCGTACTGCAGTACAAACTTCTAAACATAGAATACAGCTCACAGCTAAACTTCTTTCATGTACATAGGGTCGAAATTGTGTAATGTTCCATCTGCCGGCAGGTGTCCCTTCGACAGTACTTAACTCGTAACAATGATTCTGGATAATAGCCTTGACTATAAGTGGTCCTTCAAAGACTAAGAACAGTTGCTTGGAAACCTTGTCGAGCAAAGAACTGGTAGGGTTAGCGCATCTCGAAATGTAGTCAGCTATAGCGAATTTGTTCTTTTTACTTAACTTTTGAGAATTTCTCCTGCTTCCAGCAGCTGTAAACAATATCTTATTAATTAGTTCCAAAAGTTCACATTGTAGTTTCTCTGGATATCTTTGAGGTAGCTCCACCTTCAAAGGTTGGATCAAACTAGACAGGGCCAGTGCTTCAGCACAGTTTTGTCTACCACATGAACATCATCTCCATCCAGTAAATATTCTGTCTGACTCATATAAAGCTACCATACTAACAATGCAAGTCTCAACTAACACACTGTTCAGGGCCGATGCTGAGGGACGGATGTCATCAACCCAGTCTAGTATAAAGCTGAAGTTTGATTCGTATTCAGGGTGCCATTGCTATTAGTAGACTGGTTGAACACGAAGTTTGGTGCTGCTGGACCCAACTGCGAAATATACTTGGTGATTGGCAGTAGTCTTGGTCGGGAGGAATGGACTGCTTGCAACAGTACCCTCTGGTTTTAGGTGTTCTGTTGACCGTTGACTGTAGATGTGTGTTACTGATCCAAGATCGGTTAGATGATGAGGAGTCAGTAACTTGACAACTAGGTAGTTGATTCAAATTCCAACGAACATTGCCTTTCGGCCTCGGAGATGGTGGTGGTGTTCCAGGCCTAGGACTGCTGTCGCACGGTGACATTAAGTACAGTACAACAGATTAGTAAATATAGGCATTAGGTTTTGGACCTTGTTTGCTGTTGTTTTGCCTATCTTTAATGTCATTGTAATCCCTCAGATTATAAGGTCTGCCCCTCCTGTAATCAGGTTGGTACCTGTACCTACCCTAGCTTTAGTTTCTGTTTTCACCATGGCTACAGTTCGGATTTACTAAGTGTGACCTGCCTCGAAACTGAGCTTGGTTCTAGGACAGTGTGTTCATACAGCATGGTGGTGGTCGGTTGTTATTTTGTTTGTTCAGTTCATGGTAACCCTGACCTTGCTTGTAGTAGGGTCGGTTACTACTTAAGTCCTGGTGGTGTTGAGCCGAGGTTGATACATAGGTTGTAAACAATTTTGACGGGGGTTGTTCGCAGTCTTTCATGGTCAGGTTGGTAAAATACGATCACTGACGCTCGGATTGACCTATCCTTAACAGTTGATGTAGGATTCAAGTTGTTGAATGGCCTGTCCGCCCAACGATCTTGGTATCGTGGTGGCCACTGAGATATGATTATCTCTGCGAACTCTCCATCTTCCATAGGAGCAGTGCGATATCTGATTCTCTCATAAACCTCACTAAAATGTTGTTCTAACGATTTTGATTTCAGTGGGTCGAATTTTTCATGATGTAGGCATGTCCGGATGTTACCCTGAACTTTAGCAATAAAAAATTGTTTCAAAAATTCAGATTGGAAATCTTTCGGAGAATGAAAATGTTCCTTCCGTAATTCTCACCAATAATGTGCAGTGTTCTTTAGTGTGTTACATAAACAACGGAATTTGTTCTCGCGACCCAGAGATAAACAGGAAAAATACTCATCTATCCGCTCCAGGTGTGTCACAGGAGTCTCGTGTGAAAAAACCGAAAATGTGGGTGCCCACTGTTTTGACAGGTGGTATAGTACACTGGCTGGTGTAAAGCACAGCTGTTGTTCATGCCAGCTGATCAGGTGTTTACATTCGCGCTGCACTTAGCCTGTTCTTGCGCAAAAGCTGTAGTATTGATCGTGGAGGCTGAATGTTGTTGGCCGTGCGAGGAATCGTGGGATGCGGAACGATCTGAGAAGGCGTGATTACCTTAAATGGTAAACAGACGGCTACCCAACCTGCTTACTTCAACACTAGTTTTACTGGCAAAGGTCTGGCTATTTTCAGCTTTTGATTCGATGTAATTTAATTGCATGCCAATTTCTGTGATGTATGAAATTTTTGACGTATTTTCTGCGCATATTTCCAAGACTATGTGGTTGAGCAATAATGTATGTGTTTCCAGATTGGTCACGTGGCCTTGCAGCTGGCCCACATTATTTTATACTTCAGCGACACGTGAGTCCACAACATCAAAACGCTGTATTAGCTCGGACATCAGGTCAGATTTAATGGCAGAAATCTGTGTAGTTATGCAGACAACTTGTCAGTGTCTCGGACATTTGAGCATTATTTGACGAAATACTATTTTCTAAGCCAGAAATTTGTGCTGACATCTGCAGAGTAAGACGTTCCATTTTTGAAAAAGAATTTGTCTAGTGACTAATATTGGCCGTATTTATTAGGCTCAGAGTATTATCGGGGCGCTTATTATGTAACTGTTTTGTGTCCACATACGTCCCTTACGTAGAGACAGTCACCACGTGAATATCGTTACGAGTCTAATTCGTATTCTATAACTCTTCATGGCGCCATGGCTGACTATCAAATGATCAGTGAGCGACTTTATGTAACAGCAACTAGGGAGGTGGTGTTGGCGGGACTGTGTGCGTGAATTTGTAAATTTGGCGGCGGCATTGCAAAGGTTAGATTTCTTACATGAGCTCGAAAATAAAGAAAGGCGTCGGCAAATGCAATTAATGAGGCAAATACGCGATACCCTAAATCTGCTCACAGAAATGGACGAAGATCAATTTAGGCGATTGTTCATACACAAAAATAAAAACATTTCGGTATCAAAAATTACCTCTGAAAAATTTCTTATTTTCCTTCATGAAATTCAACGTTATTTCGTACTCCCGAACAGTCGTTCTCTTAAAACGAAACTTCGTAACTACTGCCTCCATTTCACAAAGTTCATCCATTACCCAACATTTAATCTAAAACACTTGCACGTTGCCACACAGCAAGGTGTAAATCGTGTGGCCGCTTGTAACTACTAATGGTCAGAAATATAACATTTAGGGTACAATTTTAATGGTTTCGGAAAGTTACCTACAATGTTGCCAAAGCTATATCAAAGCTATTAAGGAACGTTACAAAACTGGTTAACAGAATACCACTGAAAGAAAGTCACATGTGACTATCTGTATCGATGACACTATCAAAAAACAGCAACGGATGACTGACGTTACCGAGAAGTTATAGAATAAGGCCCCGAATGTGTTAGTGTTCATATTTGGAATGGATGTAGCTTGGAAATTTATTGTGTTAGTTGTATTGGTGACATGAACAGTTCTGCGGTGGCCTGAGCACCTGTGCTGAGTGTGATTGCATCACCTGCCGCAATAACACTTTCTCCAGCTAGGTAATCTGATGTCATGTCTCCTGCCCCACCAAAGCTCTGTTTCCCGTCGGAATTTACATCTCCGGAGCTTGAATTAGATTCGGGAATTTTTGCAATGGATTTTTGTGAATGTCGACCACTCTATAGATCCTTATAATTTACATGTTCATGTAGGAAGTACCTTCCCTCGCGGAAATTGAGATCCATGTTGCAACATAAAATTTACGTGGACACAACAAAACAAAAGAAAATCTACAGAAACCACTATCTGTACTGGACCCTGCTTTGGTAGCGCCAGATTTCACATGTTATAGTGTATAATGTGACGTAAAGGTGAGTATGAATACAGTGATGTTGAGAACATGTGAAAATAAAATACCCTACTTATTCAAATAAAACAGAATCTGAAACAATTATAAGGACGCCTGAAAACTGTGCTACTGCCTGTACACTCTAAGACATAGATGAGTAATACATGGAACATAACATAATTCTCTCTCAACAGACACAAGATAAATACTCATGCTTCTACCAAGCATCGCACGTACATACATTTATCGTACAAAAACATTTTAAGAAAATTAATATTTAAATTTTGAGTTTGCTCGACTAGTTTTAAAATAACTAATACACAGACAGTAAGCTGTGAGATTCTCGACACCAGGACTACTGGTTAAGATTAGAGTTTCTTTGGTTCCTTTCTTAATTAAAACTAGTTTAGTGCAATTTCAAATCAGTTCACAAAATAATTAAAGTTTCTAGCAATCACTGTTCAGGAACTAAAATTTGAGGCAGTATTCTGGACTACATTTTACAAAAATTCCAAAAGTTTACCACATAAGTTTACTCAGTAAATGACGTAGAGTAAAAATTTTATAACACCTAAATCCAATCACCCATTCATGGCAAATATAGTAAGAGGCCTATGGGCGATCTCTTACAATACAGTCTCATGTTGCCTTGAAGCTAATTAAAAAATCTAGTTAAATACATCTTTCAAATTGGCCTCTTCCAAAAAAAAAAGCATACTTATTTACGCATTTCCTGAACTAGACTCTCTTCCGATAGTTTCCTATATTACATTGACGGCAGAAAACCAGGCCTCGAAAGGAGGTCTGCTACATACACCTTGATGTCTTTGGAGTTCAAAACCATAAGCAAGAACGATTTTATAGGTTCGGTTGGAACAATCGTCTAGGAGGAAATAAACATCATCGAAAAGAGAAATGCACTTATGCCTAAGTGCTAACAACTGTTCATTAGCTGGATATTCTGCTGAATATCACCAGTGATTATAAAAAAATCACAATTCAGTAAAATTCAGAAAACCAAATAAACCAATTAAATAATTTTAATTAATCACAAAATGATAAAATAATTAGTATTTAAACATTTCATATCAATATTAATTTAAATTTAATGCAAATAAATAATAAAATATTCCATCAACATTATTCATATTTAATGAAAAAGTAATGGGATGTAGTTAGTATCAAGCAAATAAAATACAATGAACAGTCTATAATCTCATTACATCTGCTACACCAACAGGTAGATCTTACAAATTATTGCATTATTAATGTGTATTTTAATTGCATGCCTCGGTCTTTGATATAAATGTTGAATACTTAATTTGTTTTCCCTTGTGCGGCTAGAAACTGAGCTGAATGAAAGTGAGATAAGCCAGTTACAGATTGAACAGTTAAAAGTACAAATTAACAAATCTACACTTGAAGCAAAGCAATTGGAAATGTCTATGGGTCTGCCCAATAGTGAAGTCACAGCAGGCATTTCGTAAGACAAGTGTGTGACTAACAACACTAGTCAGATTGTTATATTAGATGACAATGTAATCAGTGGTACTGGCAGTAATCATATGAACAAATGAAAGAAATTGCAAATCCTTTATTTTCATAATTCATCTTCAAAAATAATAATAGAATCACAATGTTGCCATTTTTATTACCTTTTTGCTGGATTACACTTCTGACTGCATTGCATACAACATACCAATGCATTTTGTAAACACAGTCTCATAGCCATGACATAAGCAAATAACACAAAAATGTAATTGTTACGTATACAAACAACATCAAGTTTATGCCATTAGATTTACAATGTATTGTTGTCATTGTCTTGCTGCAGACAAAGTAGGAAACAGTGCTTCATCACCGTGGATTGAAATTACTTCTTGAGGTTCATTTTGTTCCTCATTTGGCTGTGCAACTTCATCTCCGTTCTTTGAGTAATTGCACAATGTAGCACGACACTTGACTATTTCAGCGGCATAGACAGGCTGCACGTTAAGGTGGTTTAGACATGGAAACTATTATTTTAGTATTCCTAGTGCTATTTCTGGGACTTGTCTAGTTCCCTTTGACGACGGTGGTATCTCTGCTCTGCAACATTTCCAGCATCACCATGCAATGGTGTCATTAGCCACTCTCTTACAGAGTATGCTGAATCCTCCAACAAGATACTGTTTGGGTACAAGTTGGCTTGTTCCACTCTTCGAAATAGACTAATGTTGTGTAGAACACGCGCATCATGCACACTACCAGGCGAGTTTGCACTTATGTAATGAAATAACTTTGTAGCACCCCACACAAATAAATAGTTTATTGAATATTCCCCCCAACAATCAACAAATACTGCTTCATTTTCAACAGGCGCATCAGTGAGTATAAGAGAACCGTCAATCACACTACAAACGTATGGTTAAGTCGGAAATTGTGTAGAATTTCAAGATTTCTTCGTGATGTTATGTGGCCATGCTAAAATACGATTGAATACAACAGGATTCACTGCAGAAACTACCGAATTTATTGGACGACACACTTATTTTATTAACAGCATGTATATCACATATGACATGATATTGACAACCACTACTAATCAGCGCAAAGTTATGCATGACTGCTGCTTGGCACTCAATGCACCACTTCTCTTTGTATCATGTTGCAGTTGATAACCAAAGTATTGTATTAGTGGTTAAACTTTTTTTTGGCATCATTCTAAATCTTTCACAAAAAACTTATATTGATTCAAACATAAAATTACTGCGAACAAGAAATTTGTTCTTCCTAGGATGCATTTTATCATCCTCACTTGAAGAAACATAAAGCAAGTCATCGACCATGTTAAATAGGCACACATCTATGTGATTTTTACGATTTATATTATCAAAATACTATTGATGAAATTAAAATAACAATATGTAGTCACTTGTAAAAATGCCTCCAACTCTACTACCATACTTCACAATTATAATCATATTATTATTGTTTATGCAACAAACACTTGTAAAATTAAAGGAAATATTCCTTCCCACGAGTTGTAGATTAGTAATATTTTTTGGTGCTTTGTACAGCACAAACTTAAATGTTCTTTCACTAATATTACTAGACAACAAGTCATAGTGCAACAGGGCTGCTTATTTTCTGCTTTATCTACAGGCTAAGAAGACTAGAAAATGTTAGATCAACACATGTAAAGCCTGAAAACAGCCAATGGTGGAAGGAGAAAAGAAGTCGTCTTACTGCATCAAATGTTGGTGCAGTTTCCTAGAATACATTTACATCTTGTGCAAACCTCGCAAAAACATCTGTAATACGATCCCAATTCTACAGCAACCATTATTATCACTCCATCAATGTGCAGAGTTAAGTCAGTGTGTTAGCCCAGGAAGATATCAGTCAGGAAGTACGGCGGTCGAGGGCAATGGTGGAAGACAGACAGACAGGCAGGCATTGGTGTGGGGAGGTGAAGTCTCGAGGGCGCATTCGCCAGTAAAGGGACAGTAGTTAAGTACACTTTCTTTTTTCATAATATGCAGTTAAGAATATAATTGAAACATTAAAAGAATATGTGCGATAAACAGTATGTTACATCATAATTTAGCGCGGTAGTTAAAAAGTGGAGTAAGACAGCAGGATGTTGCAAACAGGAAAGAAAGGAGTGATCAGTCAGGTAAAAAGACAGTAATATATAATGTGGGGGCAAATGACCTAGTAAGGGGGCGGGACCCAACCAGTTAAGAGGAAAAAGTGAGGGACAGACTGAAGGCAGTCAGACATAAGGCGCGACATGCAAGGGTGGTAGTAAGTGGATACCGCCTAGAAAGGGGAGGGGGAGGGGGTAAAACTCAAGGCAGCAGTTCTTTCCTAATTGTTCCAGTAACATACCAGTCATAATCGCTATACCTTCTTTGTTTAGATGCACCCCATTTCTAGCTAAGTGTCCCTCTCTCAGCCTAGTCCTAGCAGAGACGAATACTGTATTTTAGTATTTTAGGAAGAGAATGATATATTGGTTGTGTCCGGCAATAACATCTGAACAAAATTAAAATTAATAATTGATCAAAGAGGTCTATCAGAACCATTGGAGATGTGTTGAAAAATGAAATTCAAATTTTCTTCCCTTTTATCTTTATTAACAGTTTATCATATATACCCATAGAAAACCACCCAATTGATCTTATACCCGCAAATAAAAAGTTATTTCTACTACCTTGGATTTAATCATATTAAAAAACCAACACTTAATAACACACCCTAGGTACTTTAATAAGTATACCACTGCTTTTGTTTGCTATGTATGTCTGTCCGGAAGTAATATGGTGCCACAATAATGGTAATGTTAAGAATAATAGTGAGCAGGGGCATTGTTGGAATTTGTGACTGTTTTGTAAATTGGAAGATACAGCACCGTAGTCCAGGGCTACTTGAGCCATTTGGTAATATAAGCCATTTTGTAAAATTTGAAAGCTGATTTGGCACTAGATCTTAGTAACTACACTACTGTGTGCAACACATTGTCAAGAATGCGCTACACATATTACACTATTTCTGTAAATTTTAAAGAAAGAAAAAATATTTTTATATATAAATTTTACTACCAGAGAGTATCTATAGAACCAAAAGGGTTTTCTAACCTCAAACAACACTTTTCCCGCCTGTTTACTGAAAAGGCGATATTTATATTGTAAGTTTTGTTTATTTTGATGGAATGACAGCTGTGAGTGTTGGGGTAACTTGAGCCACACAGATCAAGTAAGCCCCACACTACAAATAAATACTATTTTAAGTATGAAAACTTTTAATAACCACAGTTTTCTTTTTAGGATTCAATATGGTTCACAACTATACCAAGTGTCCTGGTGCTCGATAATACTAATATTAATACAAAGATTCACTGGAAAAGGCTGTGTAAGCAGTGAAATGTGTTTCTCGTCGGAAGGCTGCAAATGAATTTGGCATCCCAAGAACTACACTTAATGGAGATGTCAGTGGAAAACATAGAAATAAACCGCAGGGGTGTGCAAGTAGTAATTTTAGTGTTTCGAATAATTTTCTAACGAATAATAATTTTCATTCAAATAGAGTTTTTTTAAATTAGGAATATATTTGTCAGTGCATAATCTTGCATTTACAAGGAGACATGCTACATTTTGCTTTACTAATAAAAGCATTAAAATTTAGCAGCTTATATCTGATAACCTTGGACATTCTTAAAATGTATATGTTTGTGTTACTTTGTACGTGTTCTTACAGCAATGTTTTTTTTTTCTTCTTAGGCTTATTTTATAATGTTATGAGAAGACACAAAATTGTTTTTGTAAACAAGTGTTTACTGCAGACTGCACAGCTGATCTAGTGTATGTGTATGTCCATAGCCGCGAATGAGACGCCACATGTCAAATGTAAATACTGTATTTGTTTACCGAATGTTGAAAATATCCGTGAATGTCATGTATTTCCCGAACATTCATTTTAACCTTTAAATATCCGCGAAAACAGTACAATCCGTTGAATTATGTTATGTTTGTAAGTACAAATAGCTTCGTTATTCACTCAGACTATTTAAAGAAATTGTTTCAAATTCACTATTCGAAATAGCTAGATTTATTAGAAATTAGGGAATCTGGTATTTGCTTTTTTGAATCCAAATAATACAAATTAATTATTCAAAAAAATATTCGAAAGTGTTCTACATGCATAAAAATAAAATTAAACAAAGGACTCCTCTGTAACTTTATTAGAAGAATCTTACTACAGAATTTTGACAACAAAATTAAAATGTACTAAATTAGTACAGTACAGTATATAAATGGAAAGATGGTATACAACTGCCCATATCAGTAAAAGTAAAATTAGTGACTGTGTCTGGGCTCACTGAAATAAGAAACTCCAGAACTTTTGTTTAGCGTGTATGAAACAACCCACTCTGTTTCGGGTTACCGGAGTAGCACAATTGTAACATGGCACCGGCATAGGACAATACGCAGTGCGTAGCATGGTTCAACAAAACCAATTCCGACATGCAAGTTCAAAGGAATTTCCGCACGTTATACAGGATATCACAACCTTTTCATCCAGCCATACAAGAGTGGTACACAAACTTAATGGATACTGGAAGTGTGAGTGTGAAACACCATGTCGACCCACCTGGAACCAGTCAAGACAACACATAACACAATCGTATGGCATATGTGCAGTTACCAAAAGAGTTTCTTCGCAGGGCCTAGCAGGAACTGATCGTTCCTCACACGGCTATGTACAACTGCTTCGAAAACTCATCCAATTATATCCATACCAACTGCAGCATATGCCGGCCATGACGCTAGTTGATAATCCCATAGTGTTAAAAGAGTTTGCGACAGACATGCTTGCGAGCATTGAGAGGGATGAGCATTTCCTAGACAATAAGGCATTTTCCGATTAATGCACTTTTCAGTGTTTGGTACAGTGAACAAACACACTGTCCGTGTCTCGGGCTAAACCAACTCTCATGATGTGAGGGATGTGCAACATGACAGCACAAAAGTGAACGACTGGTGGTGTTTGTTTGTGGACTGTGTTATTCATCCTCTGTTTTTTCCGGTTATTACCTGGGAATGCTTCAGTGATACCTGACACCACAACTGGTTGATCGTCAACCAACTATCCATTTACCACAAGAGTGTACTTCACCAAAGGGTGATGGATAACCTGGACCAAAAATTTCCAGCACATTTGATCGGAAAAGGTGGGTCGTTTGTCTGGACTCCTAATCATCGAGATCAAACCCTTGGACCTCCTTCTTTGGGTGTGTGTCAAAGACTAAGTTTATCGAGCATCTGTCAGTGATGTTGCATGTTTAGAGACCAGAATCAATGTTATTGTCAATGTTGTTAAGAGAATGTTTCGTCGTATGTGGGTGGAGGTGAAATACAGAATAAACTTAGCGGGTAAAACCAAAGATATGCAAGCGGAAGTGGACAAAACATCAAGCATATATGAACAAAACTTTCAGAGTTTCTCTTTTGAATGAGTCCTAGTGCAATTTCGTTATGTCACTTCAATTTCCTCTTAGTGATATGTGAATTGTAAACAAACTTTCTGTACATCCTGTACTACGAAAAATTAGATCCTATTATCCAGGAAACAATATAATGCTCATGTTACAGAGGCTGAACACAGGTCTAATTTTGGGAAAAACCAGTGAAACTTTCTATGTGTTTCACATTTGGAAAATTTTGTAGAATAGTTTTACAGAGATTCTGAATGTGTTCAACTGGCTAAATTTATTAGCAAATAAAAGTATCGGTAGCAAAAAAAAATATTTGCACATAGGACACTTGCATAAACTATTTTATCCACGACCTTGATTATTTACAAACGTTTTTAAAAGGTCACAATATTAGTAGTGAATTAAGTTATATCATGAACCCTAGCAATTGCACTCCAATCAATAACTTGGATCAGCACTACGGTCACTGTGATGTGCACAGACACGTAGCGCATACTCAATTTTTTGTATAGTATTTTTAACTTTTTATACAGTAATACTAGATTAACAATTTATATTTTTGTTTCAAACAATTAATTTTTTTTACATAGTCAAATGTGGGGATTTATACAGCAGGATCCAAAATACTAATTAGGGACGATAGCAGAGAAATTAACATTAAAATGTTATCCAAAATTTAAATTTAACTGCTAAGGCAAGTATAAAAGTGGCACATTTTACAGGTAAATTTTATTTGATTTATATCGATTATGGACTTTTTTCAAGAGAATTTAGTTTTAAACAGCTTTTCTCAGTAACTTTTGCTTGTATTTTGCTTCACTTGGATTTCAAAAATTTCACTTACTCGCCGAGTTAGCCTCATCTGGGATGTGGTTCATCTGACAGGAAGGTAGTTCAGATGCTTGGAGGCACGTACAGGAACGTGCTGGCACGCGACTCTATCAGCAGGCCCGTGGTATGGCGTCGTGGGTGGTAGGGCAATGTGCAACAGAGCACAGGAAAGTTGGTGATCCGCATAACTGGTTGACAATTTCTTGACACAGCTTGTCCCCAATTAAATAAAGTAATGGATAATTTGTGGTCATTGTGTAGTAAACTATTATCTAATTTTGTCAGATTCAAACTGAGGAGGACCTAGGTTTAGTGGAGAAATTCAGGGGCATAGGAGACAGAGAGAAGATGATGCGTGGAAGCAAGTAATTTAAGTGTTAGAGGATCAAGATATGAATGTGCATAATTCTCAGGTACAGAAGCTGTTATCGTGGTATTGTTTAAGTTGAGGTATACCACATCAGAGAAAAAACTTAGATGGGGGGAGAGAAAATCTGTATTCCTAGAGATGGGTGAAACCAATAATTTTGCATGTGCACAAGTCAAAAGTGCATTTTGGAGCTTAAAAAATTTTGGTGGTTGCACAACAGTTATTATTGGTCAGGAATATAAATGAGTGTTAAGCAGGTACTGAGCAGTTGTGATACTTGTCAGAAGGCTAAATTTCTAAACAGAAACTGGGAAGGCCCATGGGTGGCTATTATCCCATCAGATCCGAAAGATTTGTTGGCAGTAGATTTGTATAGGCCTTTGCCATAACCAAAAAAAGGGGGGGGGACTAAATACATTTTTTAAGTGGTAAATGTATTTTCAAACTTTTTCTGGTGCTATCCATTAAATAAAGACTTAAATAAAGACACTGTGATAAACAAGCTAGTAAATGACTATTTCTCTAGGTTTGACACACATAGGCGAGTTTAAGAGATCGTGGTACACACTTCACGGCAGATGTATGGAGGTGGGAGTTATGGCTAAACATTAATGTTATTTATTCATTGATCAGACATCCACAGGGAAACCCTGGTGAAAGAGTAATGAAGGAAATAGGTATATTGTTGCAAACATACTGGCATGCACAACACTGCAAGTTGTTAGAAGCCATACCACTAATAAATTAATTTCTTAATGTTCGTGTGCATTTCAGCACTGGATTTTCATCCAATGAATTGACCACAGGCAGTATACAGAGGGATAGTATTGCCAGCAAAATTAAATTTTCACATGTGATAGACACCTCCCTGGAAGACAAAATTGAGGATGTTAGGCTAAAACTCAAGCATGCTGCAATTATCGGGTGAGAACCACGGCAGTATTTTCAGCAAGTTTAGTGTGCGTGAAAAAGTGTTGCTAAGAATTTGTGAAAAAAGGGATTACCTTTTAAAAGATACAAAAACATTATTTCTTTTATACGTGGAGCCTTTGGTCATTTTAAAATATGTAGGTGTAAATGTATGGGAGCTCAGAAATTTGACAGCCGAGGGAGGAGTCAATGGTACCTATAACCAATGCTATGTAATCTTCACGGAATTTATACAGTAGTATAGGATTTAAACCTTTAGGACAGGTTCTTTATGTTTACTCTTTATTTAAGAAATTTTATCTTTTATTGCGCTAGAGATACGCCGACTTTAAATCTTTACTGTAATTAATTTGCCCATGCTGTAAGTACAGGTTGGCACCCGTACGATCCCTTATCGCTTCCGAAGAAATAAACCGTACGCCTGTTAACACCTTCCAGGCGAGGCCTTCCCACCATCTAGGCCTTAAGGGGCGACTATCCCCCAGCTTTATTAAGCACTAGGTGGACTGGTGGCAGTGAACCTACATTCTTATTGACCGGCAGCTCTGGTGTCGTGACAGCATGCTATGTGGGAGGTAAGTAGCATGTGCGGAAACTTGACAACAACACAGGTGGCTAGGCACACATGCACACAGACATGCAGATGGAGGAATACTGCTTGCGCGATTGGATTGATAACTAGTCACATGTTTAGGTGGCATTGTTCTCTGCGCATTGCAGATTAAGTGTTTTCGTAGTGACTACATAGGTTAGTATGACAGTTCCTTGAGAAATCAAAATGTTAAAACAACGACTTCGTTCGTTTACAGAGCGTGAGAAGCTATAAGTATTTAAGTAAGAAGGAAAAAAAATAGGAAATCGCGCAGTAGGCTCTATTAGAGATTGGCGCCAAATGAAAAACAAGTTACAGACTAGCAACGTCAACAGTTCGTCGTGACTAAATCTTTTGGTCTACTCAGGCCAGATAATACCCGTAATTTTATTTCGCTTCGCGTGTTTGGTGTTGTATTCACACATTGCATGCCTCATGTACTTTGTTCACGCTATCGTTGCTTGGTTTGGACACTCCTTTCTACGTAATGATGTTTTTATTACATTACTGACTTATTTCGTTGTTTTTCCGAATCGACGTTTCATGTTTTGTTAGCAAGTTGCTAATTGTTTGTGTGTTCGTATTAGTGCCACTTGGTAAAAGTTTTTTTCGGTACCATTGAGAGTGGCGGTCATAAATATGTGCAACACTTGATATAGCATTTATGGAACATCGTACATTTTGTACAATCGCTATGGTTAAGATGTATGTATAACACGACCTTCGTGTTCCGACCAGCTGTGTTTCAGCCTGAAGACGGAGATAGATCTAAAGCTCCCAAACGTTGCATTTTTTCGTTGATTTTAACTTTTGTTGTCTCTTGTTTTTTATTTGTTGCACACTACCCACTATTTATGTCTTTTTTCCATCTTTCTCAAATTGGGAATCTGGTTTTTTATTTATGCCTGACTTTTGTGTTTGGGTGTTATCAAACTTCATCAAACTCTTGACTGAATTCAATCTTTAGAATTCCTGCTGAATAATAAATATTTTAAAATAGTAAAAAAATTGGCGAAGTTCCTCTGGGATTGTTTTTCTGATGTATTCTGTGTTTTTGTGTGTTGTTTTGTATTTTGTCACTTTGTCTTTCAATACATATTTAGTCGACAAAACTCGAGCAATGGCGTACGTCCACAAACCATTTAATCACAATTGTAAACTCCCATTGCAACAAACATATAAAAAACCTCGTTAGTTAATTTGTTTAAAACTAGAGCATTTTTAATTATGTGAATGCAATAACGACAAAAAATGGTATACATAATCTAGAAACATCACGCAAACAAAACACGATGCAGATTCAATGGTTATCTTAAAAAAATGCAAATGCACGAGTTGCGAGATAATATCGATTGTCCGCAGTGTCACGTACTCAACTGGTGGTGCGCTCTAAGCGATAGTTTGGAAACGTGTCGAGGCTTCATAGCAGCAAGCAATAATCGTTTTGTTGCATCACAAGTTTTATCTTCAGCTAGTCAGATTGTGCTGCCGTGGTCACATTAGGCTCTGCTGGGCGTTCACGGTGCCCAGCGACATGTTGTTCGTGTACGCATGCTTGACTTACCATGTTGTTATTTGAACCAAGTCTTTAAATAAAAGATTATTTTCATTTGCCCAAACACAAAACTTCTGTACGCAAACATTTTACGAGTGATTGTGTTAATAATATGCAGTGTCTGCTGTGCCAACTGAATGTGTGCTAGTGTCAGGTGAGATTCTAAAACAGATCCATAGTGAATGTGGCATCCATCGTGGTCCCTATGTATTGCCTAATGTTTTACCTACGATTACTAAGTTACAGTGTTTTATTATTTCAGACTGTAATTTTTCGTTCGAACAGTAAACAACTATCTGACAAATGTTTTTAAATCACCATCACTCGTAAACAAACAGCCTATATTGACGTTGTATTTAATTTAATTTAAAATAAGTACGTTTTGCGATGTTTTTCAAGTTTTACGCCCTAATTTACAATAAGTATCTATTTTATTTGTACAATTACCATTATTGCATCCCAAACAAAAAATGTTTATTATAGGGAGTGTATGCTGCCTAGGTACATATAGTAACACTGAGGATATATATGAGACTATTGAGTGATAATATTGGTTGAGACGAGAAAAAGGCATAACGAACATTTTTGCCACCACTGTCAACTCCCGTCTTAATGAGGTTCCACTGTACTTTGCTATGATGGTTGACGAAACTTGCGACGTCTCAATTCATTAACAAGTGACTTTCTGCATTCGAAATGTGAATGAGAAATATGAAATGTGTTCGGATTTTATTAGACTGTACGAAACTCCAAACACTGAAGGGAAATATCTTTTTGGTATTGCAAAGTATAGTCTTGCCTGTTGGAATCTACACATGGACAATTTAAAGGGGTAGTGCTATGATGGTGCCTCTGCTATGAGAGGAAAATTTTGAAGGGCTGCAGAAGTTAACTGCAGATTTGCAACCAAAGGCGATTTATGCGCATTATGCTGCTTATAGTTTGAACTTAGCAGAATACGATAGCCTACATCACCTGCCCTGTATGAGGGACATTATGAATTTTGTCAAAGACTTGATAAATATAATAAAGAAACCCCAAAAGTATACTATAAGATTTAACGCATAAATTTTATAGTAGGCTGTGGAGTTGTTAATACAACTGTGAACAACATAAAGCTTTAATATGTTACACACTAAATTCTGGAATAGACAAATAAGAATTAATTACATTCACTGAATAATTTATTTAAATTGTATAGTATATAATTATCTTCTCAATGTATTGCATAAGAAAAGGGCATTATAGTAGGTATAAATAAAAGAATTGGAGTGCCTGACCAATGTGATTATTGCTTATGGTGTATTCTACATGCAGATAATTAAAATTATCATGTAAATAATTCTAATTTAACATTATTACAAATAAAGTTAGTTTAGTTTAGTCATACTACTGGTGTTTAACTTGATTACTCAACATTAGAAAATAAATATCATTTATAATGAAAGGCAAAATTACGGAGTGAATATATATAATATATAGCAGGAGTAACTTTTAAGTACACATTTTTCTAAGTTAATTAAAAATTTAAACTTCTAGGCCTACTCATTCTACAGCAATGTGTAATTGGTGCTAGGACAAACCAACATTACTAGTTGGGTAGAAGAAGTTTAGAGAAGTTTACAGGCAGAACATCAGCATGTTGACAGTTTGATCACACAAACCACTTTATTAGAGGAACTTATTAGTTACAATTAAGGTGAAATTGCAAAGACTAACAGTACATGTGAGGCAGTGCAGAGGTGTGTAGAGGAGGAAGCTGTGGAAAGAACAGCACAGTTAGGTGAGATGGAAAGGGAGATTGCAGAAAATAAAGTACCTAAACTAAGAAGGGTGGAAACAGAATTAGTGGCACAAGAAAGAAAGATAAATGAGGTAAGGGAAGTAAATAATGGGGCTAGTGTGAGTATATTAACTGGGGGGTGCAGTAACATAAGGTTCAGTCAGTCTTATCAAGAGAGGGATATTCCAAAATTTTCAGGGGGATCTGGTATTCATCCTAAGAGACATCTAAGTAAGCTGAAGGAGTTCTTTTCAATTTTTAACTGCAGTGATGAGGAAAAGCTATTTGTGGCTAAGAGATTTATTATAGGCACCAGTGCTAACTCGCTGAAACTAGCTGAAGATAGAGTTAAAACATTCAGAGACCTTGTGAGGGAATTCACTGGGAAATATTGGAACAGCAGGATACAGGAGATCGATAGGGCAAAACTGTATCAGGGCAGATGTGCAAGTGGCAGTCTAGAGAGCCATCTTAGTGCAGTAGTAGAGAGATCTAAATACTATGATGTTCCCTTTACTGAGGAGGAAATAATTACACTTGTGTTTTCAAAAACACCAGTAAATGTTCAGGAAGGGTTAGTAGGCAAAGAAATCTGAACTATTGAACAATTGAGGAAAATTCTCAAGGAGTTAGATAGGATACATAACCTCAAAATTAGTCAGGGACACCAGAGTGGGAGGAACATTAACCAACCTAACCTGAGTAGGAGACCAGTAATTCGATTTGGACAAGACAGGGACGTAGGTGCACTGGATGATAGGGGCAGAATGTTATAGAATGGGTGGAATAATAATGATAACAACCAAGGAGTTGGTGGTAGGTACAACCTAACACAGGGAGGAAGTAACAGGCAAGGGGAAGGAAACATACAGTGGTACAATCACTACCCAGGGCCATAGTTTGACAAATCTATGAAAACAGGTACAGACCACAAGGAGCAGGGGGGTACTTTAGGGGGTAAGGAACTGTGAGAAATGATAGTTTTGGTAGCAGAACGGCATATGAGGAAGTGCGTGGAGCAAGAAATATTGGTCAGGTTGAGGGGGGGGGGTAGACAGAATTATAAGCCAAGACCTAATGACGCACCAGGGGGAAAGAGTGAAAACAATAGATATAACACAGGCAGAGGTAATCAGGGAAACTAGAAGTCACCTAGCAAGGGTAGCCAGGCTGAGGTGAGATGTGACAGGGAGCAGATGGTTAAAGTAAAGCCAGTTCACATAGCTGCTGCTATATTCACTGATGATAAAGACTTTTTACTGGGGGAAGAGGAACAGAATGTTAGGAAAACTAATGTACCAGAATTATCTTGCAAAGTATGGGATCAGGAAGTATCAGTGTTGTTCGACTCAGGGTCTGAAGTGTCAGGCATTTCAGAGAAGTTTTTACACAGTTTAAGCAAGTGGGGAGTTAGATATCCAACTTTACCAGTACCACAATTAATAGTAGTTGAAGCAACCAAGGGGAAAAGTAAAAATGTAAACAAACATATATTTTTTAGTTTTGAAGTAGAGGAAGAGGAGTATAAAGCTAATTGTATAGTAATACCTCAGTTGACAAAAGAAGTAATTATTGGAATTGATTTTCTGCTTAGCCACAATGTAAGTGTTGATTCTGTTAAGAGAGTCATTCAGATTCAGGAGAACAGTTATAATATGTTGTGTAAGGAAGAAGGATGCGACAGGACAGATGGTAATTTGCGAATGCAACTGATAGATGAATTGGAAACAGTGTATGAAAAAAATTTATTAAATGGGGCAATAGGTGAAGATTTGTTAGAAATCAACCAAATTGAGACCAGTACCTGGGAGCAGGAACTGAACAGGGTACTCAAGGAGTGTGAGGTAGGCAGCAACGAGGAAAGAAATAGGTTAGGTGAATTGCTTAGACAATATCAGGATGTGTTCTCAAGTGAACCAGGCTTAACCACAGCATATGTTGCGAGAATACCCATGATAGATGACACACCATTTTAAGGGAAAACCTACCCCATTCCTTGGGCATTCAAGGGGGGGGGGAAGTTAAGAAGCAGATCAGTGAGATGGAAAATATAGGTGTTATTAAGAAATGTAAGTCCATTTGTAAATTCATTAGTATGTGCTAGAAAAGAGGATGGCTGTGTAAAGTTATGTTTAGACACAAGAGCATTAAAGGACAGAATAGTTCCAGACAGGTGTAGGGCGGTAGATGCTTCTTTGGGGCCAAAACTAGAGGCCAGAGTACACACGTATGTAGATGATGTTTTAATTGCTAGTGAAACTTTTGATGAACATTTGGAAATTCTATCTCAGTTAATAGCCAGGCTTAGAAAGGTAAATGTAACTTTAATGTTAACTAAGTCAATGTTTTTAAGGCAAGAAGTTGATTATTTGGGACTTAGGCTCAGTGCAGATGGCATTAGGCCTGATCCAGACAAGATTAGTCTAATTAGAAATTTTCCTGTACCAGGGTATGTTAAACAACTTAGAGGATTTTTGGGGTTATGTAACTTTTATAGGAGATTTGCAAAGAAATTTTCTGATGTAGTTGCACCTTTATTGGACTTATTAAAAAAGGAATTGGACAGAAGGTTGTCAAGCTAATTTTGAGAAATCAAAAAAATTGTTTTTAGAGGAGTGTGTTGTACGCCACCCTGATTTTAGTAGGGAGTTTTACCTCAGCACAGATTCTTCAGGCTATGGGAGTAGTATGAAAATGTATGTTTAAGCGCAAAGGGTCCAGGGTGTGGTGCCGTGGTCCCAGGGAATTTTTTTCCCTCGAAATTTCCCTTTCTATCAGCCATCTTGGATTATGTCACGGCGGCAATATTGGATTCACATTGACCTTTAGACGGCCATTTTGTTTTTGGATTTTCCAAATTTTGGAATTTTCGAATTGCTGTTATGTCATCGTGACGTCACATCTTCTGTTATGTCATCGTGACATCACGTCTGCTTCTCCTCTTTGCTGCTTGGGGCGCTGTTATCGCGTCGTCTGCTTGTGGCGCTGCTATTACATCATCGCATCGTCTGCTTGGGAGCTCTGCCATCTTGGTTCTCCAGTTTGCTACTTGGAGTGCTGCAGTCGCGTCGTCATGGACGCCACCATGTTTACTTCCTTGGTTACCTGCTAGAGCATGCTAGTGTCGTGCTGTGTGTAAGGGCGACGTTTCAAGTGTGGGTCTATGGGAAATTGGACCGTATGATTTTAATTGGAGCGGAGTAGAGTAAAAAATCCTTTGCCGAAGGTAAGTTGTTAACCTTCGCCCCTCGGTACGCCAAGCGCTCTGACCGCATGACCACGGATGCAGTTGTGTTTGGGGCATGCTTAAATGTGGAAGAGATGTTTTTTGAAATTAAACTTGATGATTTTAAAAGTTATAGTCATACGCCTATGCTAAGTAGTTAAAGTTATGAGTTTAAATAGACATACCTATGCTAAGTATGTAAAGATTATAGTCATATCCTCTATGCTAAGTATTTAAAGTTATGAGTTTAAATAGACATACCTATGCTAATTATGTCAAAGGTTCCTGGATGTGGTGCCAAGATGGCTGCTGTGATCTATTGAAATGTTTTTAGAAATTATAGTCATATCCCATATGCTAAGTTTATTTTTGTAATGTCTCTCTCTCTCTCTCAAATATATGCTAAGTAGAGATTTTAAAAGTTGTATTAAAGTTTAATTTTTTTAATAGTCATACCTATGCTGAGTAGAAATTTTAAAAATATTTATTTAAGTTTAACTATGTCAAGTGGAATTTTAAAGTTTTTTATTTCAAATAAAGTTACGTCTTTTAAGATTTACATTTTAGCATAGATATGATTATATTTTTGTAGTACTAGACATGCTTGTGTGTGTCTGTGTGTGTGTCTCTGCATGTGTGTCTCTGTATATGTGTGTCTCTCTGTGTGTGTCTTTGTGTGTGTGTCTTTGTGTGTGTGTCTCTTTGTGTGTGTGTCTTTTTGTGTGTGTCTCTTTGTGTGTCTGTGTCTCTTTGTGTGTCTGTGTGTGTCTCTTTGTGTGTGTGTGTCTGTCTCTCTGTGTTTGTGAGTGAGTGAGTGAGTGAGTTCGTGCGTGTGAAGTCTGTCAGCTGGAGCTCATCTTTTTTCGTCGCCTCCTCTCTCTCTTTTCTTTCCGTTAGCAGCCAGGAACATATAAAAAAATTTGTTTCCGTGTTAAAGTGTTTTTGCATGTACAAGTATTTTTGTTTAATTGTTGCTGGCATGCTTGTGTGTATACATAGTCTCTCTCTTCCAGCCAAGCTCATCTATGTGTTTAGACCTATATGAAAGGTCTTTTTATTTTTTTCGACATCTCATCTTTTCAGGAACATACCTATATTTTTTTTATTTCAGTGTTATTGACAAAAGGCATCAGAATATTTTTAAAGTGTATTTACAACGATATACGTAATTATTTTCAAATATACTATATCGATCAGACACAGCATATTTGAATTATTATTATTTTCTTAAAGTGATTTCAAAAAATAATTAACATCTCGTCGTAAACGTTGTGTGTGAAGAATCGTGTAAAAGCTAAACACTTCTGAACCATTCATTTTTTAAACGCAATTGACGTTATGAACAAGTAGTTATCATGAAAAAATTTTAATTTTTTTCAAAAACTGACTTTTGAACCATAATGAAGGTGAATTTTTATATAAATGAAAATCAAGAAGTAAAACTTTACGTGATTTTATTTTACCATTCTGTAGTACATCTTGTCTTTGTAATTCATTTCTACATATATATTTCATTTCTTGATGTTTACGACTGGTCCTCTGTCGTGTTGCGACCAGCAGCTGCGGCTTCCCTCATACTGAAAACATTAAACATGTCGAAGCTCTCAACTTTTCACTGATCACATGGTGACAATGCTTCCCATGTGATCAGCACCCTCCAGGACATTGAGACCATAGGGACTACATATTATTATAGTGCAGACACTGTATTGCTTGATCGCGAGCAAAAATTAATTTTTTTCCCGACAGTAAACATTTTTTGTTTTTCCGAGAGTTAACACATTTTTCCGTCATAATTTTGTTTCTGAGCGTTAACTTTTTTTCTTTTTCTTTTTTTTTTACAAAAATTCGTTCCTAATTTTAAACAGTGTAAAACAGTGTAGGCGTTTTACAACGCCGTAATATTAAAAACAACTCTGGATGGAAACAAGCAAAAACTTTTTATACACACAGACAGATAACAGCATATAGATAAAGAGTATAGTAGATAGAACAGAGGAAGGAAGGTTTTGGCTTGTAAGAGAAAAGATTGGGATAGCGCAATAATAATAAGCTGAAAAGCAAGTGACACACAGTATATTTCTCTTTGGATGCATTATTTTTACGAAAAACAAAACATTTTCCCATCCGTGTATCTTTCGATTGGTGGTGGTTGAATGCTGTATTCATATCAAATGATTCTGTGAAACGGATGTTAATTGGTAGACACAAAATACGTCCCCTAAATTCACATATGATGAGAACTTCATTATTAAGCAGCTGGGTTATGATACTCAAGATATTTTGAGAATTCCAAGTGATGGAAAGAGTGTAACGATAAAAGCATGAGGCTGCGAAAAATAATAACTACTCCATGGTAAACCTTAAGAGCAAGCTGTGAAAAAAGACAACCTTAAGTAGCCTATGATCACGAGAAAAATAATAACTACCCATGGAAAGCCTTGCAAGCAGTGGAAAAGACGACTACCTTAAGTAGTCTACGGTGACGAGAAATAATAATAATAGTAATAATAATAACTGCTCATGGAAAGCCTTAAGAACAGACAGTTTCTCTCTCCCCCTCAGCAAGCCAACAGCGACAACGAAAAATGTATAATTTTATGAAATGAAATCATGTGGAATAGTGTTGATCCCATCGACGAGAATTATACGTTTGTCGTCCTGCCAAGTTAAAGCCACCTTATTTGCACATTGCGTGAATAAATCATGTTTATAAAAAATTTGATATTGCCAACATCTACCCTTACAGTTTGCTGCAGCATTAAAACTGATTTATAATCTTGAAATGTGATTTTTGTTTTTAAACAATGTCTCTTTATTCCTTTGGCTCTTTTGGTTATTTTGTCGCCACATCTGTATGCGTAAATTTTTGCCCTCAGGCCAACAAACTCACTGAGTTGACTTCCAGAGCACTCATCTTTGTATTTACCAAGTACCTTCTTGTCCACAGCAGGATAACAAGGATGAGTGGACGGATAGTCGCTCGTGTCCATTTCAGTCATGAGCTTCTTGTCCGAGAGCAAATCTGTGTACAAATCATCTGTTTGTATTTGGTATATGAAAGAATCTGTATCTGTATATATATGTTCGATACTGTCTTTGGTATTTTTTTTTTTCATAGTGTCATAGTGAAATTTGTACATTAGTGTTTTTAAAATGTCTAGAACTGAGAAGCCTGCATATATTGGTCTGTCAAAATTTTTTTCTTTTCAAGTTTCATAAGTGATAGATTTTCATTATAGATATTTCTGCATTTGAAGAATGGTTTGGCTATTAATTTCTTTACTCTGGTCTCATTACTTACTAATTCCATTACTTGTTCCAGATGTTTGTTTTGTAGTAATTTACAGTACACTGCATTATTGAGTAATTTAAAGAAATCTTTTTCGAAGGAATTGCGGGCAGCTTGTCGCTTTAATGTGTTCAGTTCAATGTAGGGCTGCAACCATTTCTCTTGCTCGAATTGTAATACTCTGTGAATTTTTGTAATCTTGAGAGCATGTTCTAGAGCTTGCTTTAGTGTTTTGTAATGAACAATATAATTTTTTTTCTCCTCCAGAGTAGTAATCAACTTCTTGTGTTTTGAACCTGGAGGGCACCAGCTGACAGGTAGGAAGGGCAGGTCCTTGTGCAAGTGGTGCAGCTCGGAAGGGTAAGCGACATCTACTTCTAATATGTAACCATAGATTGAATCGTCCGGTACTGATGTTATGCCGATACACCTCCTCGACGCCCCGCATCACCAACAGCAGGCGCCAGGGCGCAGTAGCATTGGCCCCCTGGAAGCCGCGCCCAGAGTTTTCCCCGATAACCTCACGAGTCAACCTTCCCCCATAGCGCTCCACAGTTTGTTTATTCTTTTCCTCTAGTTTGTATTGGGCCTCGAGGTGGGAAAGTCTCCCTCTCGTTAATCCATTCATGACCGTATGCCTCGAAGGAGGGCCGGCAGACAGTATAGAGAGCGGGTCGCCTTGGCCCAGGGTAGAAGAGCCGGTGGGCAGGGCCCTGCTGCACCTCACGTCTACACTCTGCTAAGGGACGCCGCTGCTGCACATCGACGAGCTGAGAACCAGGAAGAGAGGACTCTCCCAGGCTACGTCCTCTTCCCCGGATCACCTCATCGCGACCGATACGTTCTCGAGTGCTGTAATATCACTCACGCCTTATCTCCTCTGCCTCAGACACCGGAAAAAACCTTCTCAACCTCCCCACTGCCTCCATCTCCTAGCCTAACTCTACCAGATAATTCTGACTCAACATTTGCACCTACCTGCCGTTCCACTCGTCCTAAGCCCTGTATTGCCCCACCTCCTCGCCCAGAAAGGCACATAATCGAAATCAAACAACCACACCTACCGCAGCACCTGAGACCCTTCCCAGCAAGAGCCCTGTTTACGGAGCCACAAGCACCCTGCTCTCAGGGGCCAAACTAAGACGCCTAAAGGTAACTTAACCTTAATACCTCCAACGAGTGTCAAATTTTCTTGTCGCCCAACGTGGGGCCTGAGAAGTACCGTCAGGTCAGCTCAAGAACCAGGGAGCCTCTGAGATTAAGAGTCAAAGCAAACACTACATCGACTTCGGGGAGTCATCAGCTAAAACCCCGTGGCGCCCAAAACCCACAGCTAAACAACAACCATGACACACGCACCGCCCAACAGTTTAGTCAGTCTAGTAATCTGCGCAGAACCAGATTGTGCAGGTACGGGAGAAAATAGAGTTGAGTGTGCTTACCGCGGCCACGAATATCACTACATTTGTTTAGGATGGGAGGACGAGGTCCGTGACCTAAATGGCCTTGAGTACCGATGCCAACCCTGCAGAGAAAGGCAGGAGAGATGCGACTTTCCAACATGCACAGGGAAAGGGAACATAAGAATCCCATGCGACACATGCCCCCGAACATTTCACAACCTCTGCCTAGGGTGGAGAGACGAGGTCAGAGACCTGGCTGGCCTTATGTATATATGCACAACATGCAAGGAGAGCCAACATTAAAGAATGAGGCCTCGACCTACTCAAGCAACTAGCATAGCTTCTGGCCCAACAGAGTTGAAGCCCCTGACAGAATACGCTGGCAAACCTCAGGAAGACCCAAGGGTCTTTCTCCACACTTGTTGCAGGACACTTGAACGTGCCCAGACGCCTCCGGCCTTATGGGTAACGAAGATGAAGCCCCAGTTCCAAGGCGAAGCCGATTGCTGGTGGAAGAAATATGGGGAATATGTCACCAGTTGGACCCAGCTGGAAGAAAGACTCTTGAACCATTTTTCGGGACCCCAGGTCATCGCAAGGCTGACAGACGAGCTGTACAGTACACACCAGAAACCAAGCGAGGAAGCAGAGCTCATTAGGCACAAGGCCCTCATCCTGCAGAGAGTGCACCCAGGCCGTCCTGAACCGGGAGGCGTAGCCCTTATAATCAGACTCCTTTTGCCAGCAATCAAGTCACACCTCTGCAACCCCGAGCCACAGACAATAGAAGAGCTGGTAAGACGGGCCAGAATTCGAGAGGAAGACGTAGCTGAAAAGGCTCAAACAAAGGCTAAGGGCAGGTCCACCCGGATTCCATCACCCGAGGGAGAAAGAAGAAGGGTAAACACACTCCCTCCACCAAAAACTCAGCTGCCAAAATGTTGGCACTGTCCAGAGAGGTATTTTCACCGAGACTGCCCTGTTTTCCAAAACAAATTGAAAAGGGGAACCTCACCACATCCTTAAAACAACTGAGCAGAAAAAACAAGAAAGAGGGTCGGGAAACGGCCAAGCTGGGAAGACCGTAGGGCCAGTAGCCCCGGCAATCCACTAAAAACAGGCCCACAAATCGCGGTACTCCAGGTAAAGAGCAAAGAATTTACAGAACCTCCTCGTATAACAGTAATGCTGAACGATCAACACGTGACCGCTACGTTAGACACCGCAGCTAATGCAAATTTTGTTCTGGCTTAATCATTTCTCAACACACGGATCTGCAGCTCATACCAGAGGGGGCCCACACAGTGAGAATGGCCCAAGACGGTTCCTTTCTAGCTACCCTAGGACAGATCACACTTCCACTTTAAGTAGCAGACAGTAAAATCCAGACCACCTTCTATATAGCCTGCGGGTTACATGAAGTTATCCTAGGGCAGCCCTGGCTCGCAGAACAACATGCAATCCTCGACTGTTTCCAAGGGTGCATTTACCTAGGACATAGTCAGCGACAAGCCATCACTTGGAAACACCTAATCAAGACATCTAAGCAAGTCATCACAGGCAGCGAGCTTAACCATCAACTAGAAGGCAGCGCCTTGTCCGAGCTTGTTCGCATCCTCGAAGATCATGGTCCAATATTCGAGCTCTCTGGTACACTTCGGCAGACTTCTTCTTTCTCCCATGAGATTCACCTGATAGAAGCCAAGGTCATTCACAACCGACCCAGCAACCCATCGCCCAGAAAACTGCAAATTATTGAGCAACAGATAGAGGCAATGAAGCAGATGGACATCATTGAACCCTCGACATCGGCCTACAATGCAAGAGTGGTATTGGTCCCCAAGAAAGATGGCACCCTGAGGTTCTGTGTAAATTATCACGACCTGAACCAAATAACCCAGTCAGTAGCACCTCCTGACCTGCATCTAGGCAATACTTTACGCAGTCTGGGAACAGCCACGACCTTTACTACCCTGGACTTGAGAAATGGGTATTGGCAGATTCCAGTTCTACCTTCATCCCGACAGTATACAGCCTTTACCGCACTCAGTGGAGAGAGCTACCAATTTAAGGTGATGCCTTTCGGGTTGAAAAATGCTCCGGCCACATTTCAGAAGTTGATGTCAGCTGCAGTACTAACTGGATACCTAGGGGAGTTCTGCTACGCATGCTTGAATGATGTGATTATCTACTCCCAAACCTGGGAAGAACACCGAAAGCATTTACAGCTCATCCTGGAGAGGTTTGAAATACACGGCCTAACCTGCCGACTGTCCAAGTGCCACTTCGGAAGTCGAGAAATAGACTTTTTGGGTCATTGGATAACTCCAGAAGGTAACTTTCCAAAGACAGAAAAAATCAGAACAATCACGGAGGCCACACCACCCCGTAACAAGAAGCAACTGCGCAAGTTCCTAGGAATCTGTAATTGGGTGCGAGACTTTGTTCCTCAAGTAGCACAGTACATGGCCCCTTTGAACACCCTGCTGCAAGGAAGTAGGGAATGGAAATGGACCGAGAAGGAAGATGCTGCCTTCCAGGCGCTGAAACAGCAGTACAATGAGTCCCGCATGCTGCACAGACCACAACCCGGCCTCAAGCTAATGTTGCAGACTGACGCCAGCCACATCGGCCTGGGCGCCATGATTTACCAAGAAACTCCAGAAGGGGAACGCCATGTAATCTGCTATGCAAGTACATTCCTCCGAGGACCTGAAGCTAGGTACCACTCGAATGAATTGGAGTGCTTAGCTGTAATATGGGGTATAAAAAAATGTTGCTACCAGCTCGAAGAAGCACTGTTTATCTTGAGAACAGACAACAGAGCTTTGACATGGTTGCACATAGCGAGCGCCGAAAAATCGAAGCTCGGGAGATAGGCTATACTCCTACAGGAATTGGATTTTGAGATACAACATTGCCCAGGACAGCATAATGAACTACCTGATGCACTCTCACGAACTCCACAAACAAAATCCACCCATGAAGATCTTGGGGATTGGGAGAGACTACTTCCCCCTGAACCAGCAGCCACCTCCAGTGCAGGTCATCAAGAGATAGTGCTCCAGGCCCTAGATGTCAGTGTGACCCGAACTCGTTTCGCTGAAGAACAACAGGCCGATCCCGAAGCTCGCCACCTCCTCATCCAGCTCCCGAATCGATATAAGGACGAACAAGGGTATATATGGGCTCGGATGCCTGGACAGCCAGAAGTTTGGAAGTTATGGGCCCCACATGCCCTCCGACCAGATTTATGACCGCATTCCCATAGCCACCCCCTTGTTCGACACTCGGGTACCAAGGAGACCATTCGAGAGATAGGTAGATGCTTCATCTGGGATGGAATGTACAAAGACATAGCTGAGTATGTCCGACAATGTCCCAAGTGCTCCACACATAAGGCCCAGGGGGCGTTATGGCCCTCGCCTATACCTCGCCGACCCTCGAAGCCATGGACCATAGTCGCCCTAGATCTAATGGGTCCTTACCCTAGGTCAAGACGAGGAAATCGTTATATATTGGTCATTACAGACCTCTTTTTACGCTGGGTAGAAGCGTTCGCCCTGCCCAATTCTGAGGCCCGCACCATAATCCGGACCATGGAGAAAGAAGTTTTCCATAGATAGGGATTCCCCAAACACCTGCTCTCAGACAACAGGCCGCAGTTCATGGGACCCTATGTGCCTCCACAGCGCAGATAGACACCATGGCGCCAGTGCCCCACCCGCCTAGCTCAACAGCATCGGCCGTACCACGAGACACAGTGGAGAGCGCCGCCACCATTCCGGTGGCCCACCACTGATAGACTCCGTGCGTAGTGCAGGCCAGTGCTATCCTGTCACTATCGCCAGCTTGGAGGAAGCTGAATAGCTCAAGTGTAAATAGAGTAGGGAGTGTTAATGTAAATCTCTACCTTTGTTTTCGTTCCCTTTTTTTTTGTTTGTATAGTTAGCATAGGAAGTGTATATAGTTGCAGCAAAAGTTAAGGTAGGAGTGAAGAAATTGTGTGCACCCTGTGATCCCCTGAAAGCAGAGCAACCCGTAAGTAATATGCCTCAGGGATAAAAGCTTCCTCAGGAAATGTTTATGCATGTTAACTTATCAAAGTCAGGCCAGAGGCATTTCTGTCCCCGCCCTCAAATCCTGCACAGATGGAGGTGTAACAGTGTTGACATGAAGAATGTGATAAACAAAGAATGGCGAAGGTGGTTGGTCTCTGAAAAATGTTATTTTTTTTCAGGAGGACTAGCAGAGCAAAAATTTGAAAGCCAAATGAGAGTGTTGAAAAGAATGTTAGTTATGTGAAAAACAAACTATGGTTGTAAAATATCTGCATTTGTCATAACATGTAAATGTCACTCAGATTTGCTGAAAACAGGCAATAAACCATGAATTCTTTCATGTAAACTACCAGAGAACTGAGCCAACTAAAGACTTGCGGATGATACAGGATCCAACAAAGTTAAAAGGGTGAGATTGTAAAGTGATGAAAATATGAAATTTTGTACCAATGTAACCCCAGCCGAGTAAGTACCCAAAGGTAAAGAGGTAAACCTAGCTACGCAGTTAGTCACCTAGCACACATACACCAAAGAAAATCTAGTGATTCTTTTTGCAATGCATTTACGCTAAATAGGTTTAAGAGTCCAGTAGCATACGTAGCCTGTAAATAAACCCCCTGTATGTAGTTTTGCAACCCCCCTTAAGTTAGGGTTTAAGTATCTTGGAGTTTTCTTAGCATTGTCACGAACTGTGATTTTATTTATTTCAAGTTTGTGACAACCATCTCGGCCAACAGCCCATGTACCACAGTTCCGTTCCCGAGGGCATAGGAGTAATGTTAGACAACTTTCAGAGCCCCATTTTTATTTTGCTGCATAGAAGTTGGTTTTACCAATTCTCGCTCTCGCCGCCTTTCGCATATACCTTGAGCCATGGGTTGGGAGCGTGAGGGAGCACCAGGTAATGCAGCCCCGTTCGTCAGCTTACGGAAGAAGAGGGTTTGACGCGCCGCAGGCGCATCGCCTCTATTGAGCTTCCTCACGGTCCTACCGACCACCCTTCCCCCTTCCTTTATGACGTCACAAGCCCTGCCGGCCAGCCGCCAGACCCGCTACTGCCGCCGCCTGTAAGCAGGCAACCCACCACACACTGCAGTGCGTGGGAGGCATTCCCACCCCTCTGAGCATCATGCGGCCCTGGAGCGAGCGTACCATCCTGCGCCTCCCAGCCCTGGACTGCGCAGATAAGCTATCACCGCCACTCTTTCCCTCCCCCGCTCGCCCTGGCTAGCAGGATATTTAAGGTTGTTCAAGTGGGGAAAAAACATAATTTTATATTTGTATGAAATAGTGTTAGTTTTGTACACATCACTTGAGAGTACATATACCTCTAATGGAAAAAAATTAGCTCATCTAGTTTTCCCGTAATGGCACTTCAAAGTCAAAGTTTGCGTATTTTTACTTCATACAAAACTTGAAAACCAGTTAACATAAAGAAATGAAAAAAATCATATCAAAACTACGCATTACTGTCTATGGCCTGTAGCATTTAAAACACGTTACAAAAAATGTTTATGTTAAATAAAAAATTTCAAAATTTAAATTTTTTTTTGGTACTTTTAGAAATTTATTTTAAACACAGAAATATTTTATAATGTGTTTGTATATGCTTCAAGCCGTAGACGGTGACGTGTAGTTTTGATGAGATTTTTTCCATTTCAATATATTTACTGGTTTTCAAGTTTTGTATGAAGTAAAAATATGCAAATTTTGACTTTGAAGTGACATTACGGGAAAACTAGATGAGCTAATTTTTTTCCGTTAGATGTTAATGTTCTCTGAAGTAATGTCTACAAAAGTAACACTATTTTATACAAATATGAAATTATGAATTTTTCCTCACTTGAACGCCCTTAAGGCGTGCAGAAAGCAGAATCGGGCGGCAGTTCCGCCGGGGAGTTCCGCCAGGCAGTTCCGCCAGTTCCGTGACAGCTATTGCAGCGACTCGCAGCCTTCCAGCGGCCGGTCACCCGTACACACAGAACAGCGCGAGGTCCGAGCTCTCACCTAAGTCTACCGTGCAATCGTGTAGGGCAGCTCACGCCCTTCTCGCCGAGTCTTGTTTAGTGTTAGATGGCAGGGGGAAACTGTCAACAGGGGAAGCTACCTTGGGTACAGGCTGGGGCTGTGCATTATTTATAATAAACACAGCTCTACCTTAACTCTGTTTGTCTGCTTTGCTCTTTCCCCTCCTGGTATATTTTCCAAATCCCACCTTTCGCCTTTCCAGACTCCAACCCGCGAACTCTCGCCCCGAGGCCAAAGTATAATCATAGCTAACTCTCTTGCGGCCTTCCCAACAACGTCGGGGATTTTCCTTATTGGGTAGCTCGCCGGCGCCTCCAAGCGGCGTCGACCGATCGCAGCGACGGAGGGCGCCAATACGCCCCTTGCGTCATCCCGCAGCTCACCGACTGGAATAGTCGACGCCTACCAAGCGGCGCCGTCAATCGCAGGAGGCAGAGGGCGCCGATACACCTCCCCGACGCCCCGCATCACCAACAGCAGGCGCCAGGGCGGTGTAGCATTGGCCCCCTGGAAGCCGCGCCCAGAGTTTTCCCCGATAACCTCACGAGTCAACCTTCCCCCCATAGCGCTCCACAGTTTGTTTATTCTTTTCCTCTAGTTCGTATTGGGCCTCGAGGTGGGAAAGTCTCCCTCTCGTTAATCCATTCATGACCTTATGCCTCGAAGGAGGGCTGGCAGACAGTATAGGGAGCGGGTCGCCTTGGCCCAGGGTAGGAGAGCCGGTGGGCAGGGCCCTGCTGCACCTCACGTCTACACTCTGCTAAGGGACGCCACTGCTGCACGTCGACGAGCTGGGAACCAGGAAGAGAGGACTCTCTCAGGCTACGTCCTCTTCCCCGGATCACCGCATCGCGACCGATATGTTCTCGGGTGCTGTAATATCACCCACACCTTATCTCCTCTGCCTCCAACACCGGAAAAAGCCTTCTCATCCTCTCCACTGCCTCCATCTCCAAGCCTAACTCTGCCAGATAATTCTGACCCAACATTTGCACCTACCCGCCGTTCCACTCGTCCTAAGCACTGTATTGCCCCACCTCCTCGCCCAGAAAGGCACATAATCGAAATCAAACAAATGCTGGTGAATGTCCGGGGAGGTTTGGTGCAACGTCTTGAAATGTGTTGTGCTGCTAATGGGGCCAACTTTGAACAGTTGATATAACATAACTACTTATTATGCGCCAATGTATTATTGAAGGTTTGTTACATGCTTTACTCATTACTATTACTACTATTTTTGTACTCTTGTAAAGACTGGAATACAATAATCTCTGTTTCATATCAGATCATTACATTGTACAATGTACTTTTATCACCTTCATTTCATATCAGTGCAAATTGTTTACATATGTAAAGTATACATGACTAACATTACTGTTCTTCGATACAAATTACTTCTGTCATTTCACAAGTGTAGCACGTTTCAGTAGACCATACAGTTCACAATTAGGGCTTGACAAAACCCCTTCGTTAACAATAATTGATGGCTTTTAAATAATTATTTTAGGTATTACATTCTCGTGTCCACCGGTCATCTGCCACTGGCAAATTAATGCTCATGATACCTTCTTTATTAATTTACAGCATGTACAATCTTTACTTTTTTTTATCTCCCATAACTGTCAATGTGGCATATTTGATGTAAAAGATTGTTTAATTAGTAGACTTGTAGATTTTTTTTATAATACAACAAACAACACAGTTCTAAATAACGTATGTTAATGATGAATATCGATATTTATAATTTATGCTGGGATCACAAAAGTGCGAAGGCCGCGATGCGATGGGCGCGCCGCGAATAAAACATCACGTCAGCCAATCAGCATCGAGATCTCCATGACGTCAACGCTGAGAAATTTGCCCGCACGACGCGGTTTCCTAATAGAAAATATTTCTATTTATTCGCGTCGCGTGTGCGACAAAGCTGCCAAAGAGATTAAATTTTGTGCTCTAATGTTGGTTGAACTAGTAGGTTGGCAGTAAATACTGTATAGTTTTATTTAATTTACGAGCGATTTTGTCTGTAATAATATGTAAATAATCATCTTGTGTAACTTGTGAATTTATTTTCACATGTGGAAAACAGTTGGCATTTAAAATACATTTTAAATTCACAGAGGAAACAATAAAATAATGTAAACATTTACGGCTGTCGTCCAAGAGTTTAGTATGTAGTGGCAAAAGATTATTCACAATTAATATTTTGTTTAGTATTTGTCGAGAGGCGATAAAACTGGTGACACATAAACGCGAAATTTTCGTGTCTTAGTTATGTAGACGATACTCTTACGAAGCAATTTGAGCTAGCATAGTTTTCTTACAACGGTGCGCTAAAATCAAAATTAGCACGTTACGC
>PNEQ01072241.1:0-16869 GCA_003012365.1 Medauroidea extradentata
TGACACCAACAAGTCTGTTACAGTAAACTCAAGCAAAGTCCTTATTAATTATGGTGTAGGCCTACCCCAGGAATCTATATTGGGACAGTTACTGTTTATAATATATATTGATGATCTGTCAGATTTTAAGGGCAAAAATATTGAAATAGTACTCCTATTTGCAGATAATACTAGCATATAGTGCCACATGCAGGATCATGACAAACTTGTACAATCTTTGAATAGTGCTTGTCAAAAAATAAGGCAACGTTTCCTTGTTAACAATCTTACCCGTAACCTTGAAAAAACTTGTGTGTTAAACCCAGTTTAATTTCATCCAAAAATAAAATTTTGATGTATAGGTGAAATATGGTGACACTGAACTGAAGGAAGCAAAAACCGTACAATTTCTAGGTTTGCATGTCGGCAGCTCCTTAGCAGGTAAAATGCATAGGTATAGAAAGTATTATTCCTAAGCTATCTAAGTTCAGCATGTTTTGTTCTGTACAAGTTAGCAGTAACTATATCTAAATCTTAGTTTTAAAAATTTTATTTCACATATATTTATTCAATAATTTCTTTTGGTATACTTTTTTGGGGATCTTCACAGTACAATAGACAAGTGCATCAACTTGAAAAGAAAGCTATTAGAATAATTGCTGATATTTGATACTGAGTGCCGTGTGAACAAGTGTATAAAAAGCTAGAGATTCTTACTTTTACTTCACAGTAATTACACATTCGTTGAATATATTCATAGCAAAAAATTTAATATTCTGGAAACAAATAGTAACATACATACACAAAATACCAGAACTAAAAATTACGTTCATATGACAAGTAACAGTGTAAGTATCAGCAAGGTGTCCAGTATTCTGGAAACCAACTATTTAACACCTTCACTATTTCATTCAGTTTTTAAGTAAGACTGATATAAAATTATAAGATAAAATTAAAAAGTTCCTCACTGAAAATGTATTTTATAGATCAGATTACTTCCAAAACTATAAACACAGTTAATAATGATTGTTGTGCATGGGTGCTAAAATGTGTAATTATAAATTATATGTAGGCTATATTGCATTCATATTATGCATTATTTAAATGAAAACTTGGTAAATGTATTGTTTGTGTTAGTTAAACTGTTTTACAAAGATTTTATGTTATCACTGATAAAGTTACATTCAGTAAACTAATAATATGACATGGGTGCATTATGATTGACAGTTATTTACAACTGTAACTCACTTGACATGTTCAATATCCCAGAGCAATGGGATCTACTGAACACAAAAACAAACAAATAAATGTGGTACCTTGTTTAATTCTTCCTGGAAGTCAAAGAAGCACACATCCATCTGCTATCCCACACCAACTGCCTGTAGCACGTCCTCTATAAACACAGCCAGTTGGGTCTCGCATGACTAACCCTTCCTAAATCCATGTTGATAATCCTGCAACCAGTTTCTCTTGCTCATAACCTGCACTATATACACATTAAGCAGGGCATACACAAGGGAAGACTGCAGCCACTCCATAATTATAGAATTGATACATTTTCAAAAATATTTGATATTACAAAAAGTCACAAGTCAGAAATAATAGAGGGCAATATCTTGGTTCCTAATATTGTTTCTCATATAGCCATGGCTACATGAGCTTAGTGTATGCACCAAATCCTTACCAGATAATATTCTGAATTGGCAACTTTAAAAAACTAGATAATTATACACCTACTTGTAACTTACTATCCGGCTGATTATGAAGACTAAAATTTATGATACTTTTAATATTTAAAAAATTAACATAGACCAGGTAGGACATAATTACCTAAGGTAGAAATCAGAGAAGTTGAATCAAATCAAACAACAAATGGGAGCAGTGCTAGTAGGATTGGGCTCCCCAACATCAGCTTCATATATGGGGTACCCAGTGCTTCAGAAGTGTGTGATATAGATATAGCATCAGAATCCCAGACGAAACCAAGGTTTTCATTGAGGTGAGGCACAGCCACATCAAAACATGGAGCGTCTGGCAGATCAGCAACGAGAGGGCCACCTCCCATGGACATCCTTTACTGGGATTCTGCAGACAATTCCTATTTTTTCTTCTCTCTTTCATATTTTCCCAACAGTTGGGAAGATGTGCACCGTTAAATAAAATTGTTTTAATTTCAGAAATACAATAGCCTATAACTACAATTAACCAAACACATATCTTGAACAAGAGGTGTGCAAAAATATCTTAACACACACAAGACTGTAGCAGCTGAATGCCACTCAGCTCCTGTATATTGTACGTATGTTGTTCGATAAAAAAACAGCTAGCATAAACACATCCAACAAACCAACCAAGCCTAACATAGTCCAAACCAACCTAAAGTAACTGAATATCACTACTCATGTACAGGCCAAATTACTGGTTTTAGAGGTATAGTTTATTGATGAAAAATGTTTCTATTCATGTTAGATATAGGGTAAATATCAAGAGTAGCTACTCATCGTGTAGGGACTAAACTATTGGTTTTACAGGTAAAGTTTATTATTAGAAAATGTTTCTACAGTTATATGAGGTAACTTCGACAATCTATACTGTTAGTTTGGAGAGTTAGTTACACACAGAATTATAAATTTTTAACGCTGGCAGAATTTGAAATTACAAAATGTATGTATGACTGCTTACTCCTGAGCATCATAAGAGAATTTTACATTAGTAATTGATGTACAGTAAATTAAATAAAGTAGGCACTACTTACTTTCCTATTCTATCAGGCACTTCAAGGCTAGGCTACATTGGCACAGATGTTGAATGTGTATGAATATATAGCAGCCACTACTTACTAGAACAGTACATGTACACGAAAATAATACCGATTAGTTCACAAGACATTAACATATTTTTAACTTTTGTGTTCATCGTGTACTGTGTTGTGTGTGCGACAAGGAGAGAGGATATATTTTAAATACCTATTAAGGTAGAATAGTTCAAACTATTTACAGCCTAATATACAATTTTATACACTAACACAATAGCAAAAACACGCACTTCAATTTTACGGGACTATTATTGAAATGTTATTGTGCTTAAAAGCACAATAAAAATGCACTGAAATAGAATGCAGTGTTTACCTACCTTGTATATGAAGCAATGTTAACTCATCGGCAATTTTCTCCCAGGATCTTTTCTTTGTATAAATGATGTGATGTCACTCCTCTATTGTCTATAACAGCATTTCACTACATTATTTTACACAACAAATCCTTTCGTTCAGCAAACAAATGCTTACGAGCATCGTTCGTTTTTATAAACGTCTTCAATATTTAAATACATGATGCCAACTACACAGAGACAAACAGGCTGTTTAGCAGGCGGTAATCTGTAAAGAAATTTTTGTCCCCTCACATTGATTGGCAACATCTACACTCACACTCCACTCGCGACTGTGCAATGCACGTGAGTGCACTCCAGTTTTCCCTCAGAATTCCATCAAGGGTAAGTGGAGTGTGAGTGGAGTGTGAGTGGAGTGTGAGTATTTTTTCGGCTGACTCTGCAATCGGCCCTTAGCGACTGCGTGTGCGGGCTTAACGTACTCGCTACCGCTCGCTGCAGCCCCGCAGTGTTGCCAACAAGTCTTTTGATTTTTAGAATTTCCTAATCTTTAGAGCATGTTAATAGATCGGGTCGCCAAAATTTTCCGAACAATTTGTACTTACCGCTCATTTCTCAAACTTCTATTTAGTAAAATACAAATATGTGACTTAGGGCCGGTCTTACAACCTCTGGGTTACATCTGGGTAAATTTTATCTCCTAGGTAGACGACAAACTGCATCTTACGAAATCTAGGTAGGCCTAACTGAGGGATGCATTTCTGGCTATTTAATCGGGAGGTTGAAGCTCTGGATAAGACGTACACTGCAGTTAAGTATGGCGATGGAAATATCATATGTTAATTTTTTTTAACCTTGTTTGTGCTGTTTTGAAAATAGTTCTTGTGTCAAAAGAATGTTTCGGTTATGTTTCTAGTAATTTCAAATTGTGTAGACTTCTCGTACATGCAAAATTATGTAAGAAGTGAAGGATCATATTTGTGAGAAGAAAATTGCCAAAGTTGTGTTTTGAAGTGTGCTGAAAATAAAAAATGTTCGTTAATGTCTGGGTTTCAGACGACAGTATGGTAGAATGACATAATTCAGTGCTTTATTTATGAAAATCAGCATTTATATAATGTAAGTGAGATACGTCAGTGCCAAATGTATGTTGGCCTACACAGTTTGTCGCAACCATTGTCACCGTAGGGGGGGGGGGTTGCACATAGACGGGAACGTATTTTTGAGGTGGAGAGTCCGAGATTTGATTTTAGTAGGGCGCCATCCCAGCATGCCCGGCTGGGGACGGGGTAGAACACAAGCGATCTCAGGGTGGATGGTTCCTTGGCTAATTAATTATGTTACCCCCTGGCGGTGAGTTAGAGGCAGAAACACTTAAAATTTACAGGGCACTTAGGAGACAGACGGTTCACACAATTTCGGGGAAAATCCTTAGGTTTATTTATGGCGGAAATACGTTACACACACACACACCACCGAGCACTTGAGTACTTGCCAGTCTTCACGGGTACGGGCCGCGAGTGTGTGCCCGTAACGGAGATGAAACTTTGAGAAAATACTTGTAGTCACAGAAAAACGTTGTCCGCGCGAGCTGGGCAGCTCGACGCGGAAGCGAACACACGGCACGATTCGCGAGAGGCCCCAGAGACCCGCGAGACCGCCCGGCGAAACACAACTTGAAGCTAGCCCTCGTGGGGGGCTAGCGCTTAACCACCCGGAGTCGGCCGGTACCGTAAGAGTTACAATTATAATCCTCTACGCGCAGGACGCAGTGTGGAGGACGAATGACCGGGATAGTGCGTAAAGTTGACAATAATTAGAGAATAGGTTCCGGGTGGAATAACTACAAAACGGTGACTCGAAAACTCAGTTAGCAAAAACAGGTCTGTGACTTATCCCGGTCAGCGCGTCGTAAAGACTAGCCAAGCCAACATGGCAGTTATTCCCACGCGCCGGCCGCACCGACGCCTGGGGTCAACTCATGTACTCTTCTTAAAAACTAGAACATACAAACAATTCACAGCATGCCAGAAAATAATTATAATATATGTTAAGAATATAGAACTTAAAATAAAGTGTTTATCATATACCTGGGTGTGACGTGGGGGAGTGGAGAGAATTACGTAACCCTAAACAAACATTAATAAATTATAAGGACTCGCTGTATGGCCCTGAAAAAATAAACAAAACACTAGGGAACCTGAAAGAACAATACTTGGCTTTACTTTACGTAATTTTTGTGTCTCAAAGAAAGCTTCCCTAGAGCTCAGCAAGCAAGGGGGCCGGTTGCTCCGGGAAGAGCCGGGCCTACGCCGGCTGTTCCATCTAGCATCCAGCGAGTTTGTCACACACAAAATAAACACCCCCCCCCCCCCGTAATCCGTCTCACAGGCTGCTCCCTTTCCAGAGCATATATTTCACCCATGCCTTAGCTTGACGACCGGCCGGCTCACACACACCTTTTACTATGATAACACAACAGAGGGGTTGGCCATAGGGAGGGGGGACTCGAGGTGGAACAGGCCTCCGGCATGTTGCTGCTGCTCGGGCGGATGTGTGTTATGGTTTGGGCTAGGTGTGCCAGGAAGTACGACGTCAAACGCCCCCAATTCGGAAGCCCAAACCTGACCACGTCCGCCGCTGCTCGCTGACTGCTTCCCTTGGTTCCCGAACTCCATCCTCCGCAGTGCAGCCGGCAGGTGCGCGGGGCGGTTGGTCGGCCCCTGCGTGCAGTCTACTCTCTGTTGTCTGCTCGGCCGGCGGCGTCACTGCCCCGCCCCCGCGTCGGCCCCGCCACCCTCTTCCCCCACCCTTCCAGCGGTGATGCGTCTCCGACAAGCCGGCGGGCGGGCAGAAGGGGGGCCACACCTTGGTCAGGCCGCCGGCGCTGGGTGCGGGTCTCAGACGTTTCTGTGGTGTGGGGCGGCTCCGCCGCCTCCCCTGGCGATAAAGTGGTGGGGCGAACGCCTCACTCGCCGGGAGCATCGTGGCGTCTCGTCCGGTGGTTCGTCTCGCACTGTGATCTCTTCACTCCTCTGGTGTTATGCCGGTGGTGTTCCCCTTCGCCTCCGCCCCCGGCATCTCGGGGCCTCCTCCTCGAGGGGTTCATCGACAGTGACGCTGAACGTGGCGCCGGCTAGCGACACTTCTGGTCCCCATCCGCGGTGCAGTGTGCGTTCGCCGACGGCTATGCGGTCATCGGGTTCCTCTATGAGCGGCATGCCCGGCGTCGGGGCGCTTGGCATCGTGGGAAACTTCCAGGCATACAGGCAGTCAAAATAGGAGGGCGTGTCGGGGTATTCCTCTCGCCTTCCCGGGTCTGTCTCGAGTTCCGTCTGTGCCGGAGTCGGGGGGGGGGCGTCTCGGCGTCTGCTGTTGGGGTGGCGACTTCGAGGGGCGGCGTCTACACTCCCTCTTCCTCCACTACGGGGTGAATACTCACCTGCCGCAGGTCGTCCCGATGTATTAGACATCTCCTCCCCGTGGTGCGCACTGCATAGGTCGTGTTGCCCAGCCGCGCCTGCACAGTGTAAGGGCCCACCCATTTTTGCGCTAGCCCCGCACAGAAATTCTTTAGGGCCGCCTATTGTGTGTGATTGCGGGCGTAGACCTTGTCTCCCGGCTTGAGTCGTGCAGGGGTTCGTTCCGCCGTGGGAGTTATTTTTATGGCGTATTCAGACTGATGTTGTCGCGCTGTTGCCACTTCGGCCGCGCGGTCGCGGTGCTCGTTCCTTGGAGGGGGCTCGCCCGGCTAGGGCCGCAGGTGTGGCGCCGGTGGCGGCGTTTACCTGGTTCCTCAAGCAAAACAAGGCTTCGGGCACATGTAGGTCCCACTGAGTGTGGTCTTTTCCCACTCGCAAGCGTAACTGCCCCTTCAAGTTTTGGTTGCGCCGTTCCGTGGGATTGGCACGTGGGTGGTACACAGGAGTTAGTCTATGTTGTAGGCTGAACTCCGCGCACCAGACTCTCCACTGGCGTCCCACGAACTGACTGCCGTTGTTGGAAAGTATGGATGTCGGGAATCACCACCTCGGAAAAAATTACTTCTCCAGTGTTGCGCAGATCGTGGCTGTGCGCGTATTGCTGACCGCATATGTCTCCGTCCAGCGGCTAAAAAGATCGGTGACCACAATTAAAAATCTCTTCCCTCGTGCTGTCCGGGGGTAGGGTCCCTCCATGTCAATCGCTAAGTCCTGGAACGGTGCCTGGGGGTGGCGGGGGATTTGCTGTTCGGTCCCGTCGCTCCTGAGTGCTTTTTTGCACTGGCACACCTGACAGGCTCGCACGTACTCTCGGGTGTCCTTTGCAATGCCCGCCCAGTGGAAGTGGGCGTTGACTTGCCGTTGTGTTTGTTCGGCCCCCGGGTGCCCTGATAGCGCATGATCGTGCGCATAGCAGAACACTCGTTCCCGCGCTTCCGGCGGAACGTAAGTGTCGGTGCCAGGTGGGCGCGCTTGGATGACTTCATCCAACACGCGGAGGTTTTCCCTATGCCCTTGTGTGCACTCGTGCCTTAGGCTAATCACCGTGGGTGACGTCGTTTGCATGTTACGCACGTGTTCATCCACTTCCGGCCAGCTGTTCGGGTCCGGATGGTCCGCCTGCTCGGCCACAACAACGTAGGCGGTAGGGTTCTCCCTTCCCCCGGTTTGTTTACATTCGGTCCGTGCGTTCGGGAGGGGGGGGAACAGATGATCGCACTCTTGCTCGTCCCACAGCGTCTCTCTCTCGTCCGGGTCTCGTGACCGCAAGTCCGGCAGCTCATTCTCTTCCCCGGCCAGTTCGGTGTCAAAATCAAAAGACTGCAGTAGCAGCGCCCAACGCACTAGCTTTCCGCGCCTCCCCTGCATGCTATCTAGCCACGTCAGACATTAATTGTCGATGCGCAGAGTGAACCGACGGCCTTCCAAGTGGGGGCGGTACTTCTTTAGGGCCCAGACCACTGCCAGACACTCGCGCTCGTTACTATGGTACCTCTGCTCTGCTCCGCCGAACTTAGCGCTACCGTAGCTTATGATTCGGTGGCTCCCGTCGTCGGCCAGCTGGTAGAGTACCGCTCCGGCCCCGAGTAGGCTGGCGTCTGTCTGCACGTAGAGGCGTTTCTGGGGGTCAACCCGCGACAGAATATGGCACTGCTTAAAACATGCCTTCAGTTCCCCAAACGCGCCTTGTGCTCGCTCCGTCCAGCGGTACCGGTACTTCGTGGATAGTAAGTCAGTCAGGGGTGCAGTAATCTCAGCAAAATGCGGGATGTAATTGCGCAACCAGTTCGCCAAGCCGAGGAAACGCTAAAGTTGCTTGCGTGTTTTCGGTGGTTCCGCCTCCTCGAACGTGCGTAAGTGTGCCGGATGTGCCTCATTTTCGTCCACGCTCACTACGTGCCCCACAAAGTCCATGGTGCTTTAGCCTATGTGGCACTTTGCCGGCGAGACCATGAGTTGGTGGGTGGCCAGGCGCTCGAGGACCAGACCTAAATGGCGTACGTGCTCCTCCCAGTTTCGTGACCAGATTATCATATTGTCCAAGTATGCGGTCACGCACTCGCCGACGAGGCCCTAGCCATCATGAATAGAAAAGTCGATGGTGCACACTTTAAACCAAAAGGCATCGCCCTAAACTGAAAACAGCACCCATCTGGCGACGTGAAAGCTGTCTTCGCACGGTCTTGTCTACGTATTGGGACTTGCCAATACCCGGATTTCAGGTCCAGAGTTGTGAATACCCGTGCATCTTGCAGTCCGGCCAAGGCCTCGTCGACGCTTAACTTAGGTTGGGGGGGCGGATTCGGTGACTGCGTTCAGCGGGCAGAAGTCGACGCAGAAGCGCATGGAGCCATCTTTTTTCGCGACGAGTACGATTCTGGAGTTATACCTACTGTCTGTCAGCTCTATCACCCCCTCTCCCAGCATCTCGTGCACCTGTTCCCTGATCACCCTCTGTTCCTCGAACCCATATCCTCTCGGCCCATGTATACTGATTCCTCGTCGGCTGTTGCAATGGCGTGTTCTGCCGCTGTTCGTGCGAGCAACAGGTCGGAGAATGCGAACATGTCTTGGCGTTCCCTGAGCAAACGCTCCACACTTTCTCGGAAGGCCATGGATACATCGTGAGCTAGATTGTCAAGGTTCACAGTTCGGATGGGGCGGAACACTGGTTCATCACATGCATATACAGTTCTGCGCTCACCTGGTCCTAAGTGGAGTCTCCTCGCAGCGACCTCGATAACTGCCTCTTGGTCCTCCAGCCAGGGTTGCCCCAGCACCACAGCTTCTCGGAGTCTGTCGACGACGAGCAGCTCGGCCCGCGACACCTGGTCGCGTAGGAGGATTTCGATGCTCGCGGAGCCGAGCGTCGTACCTGCGCCGCCGTGGGTGGCGAGTTGGAGAGTGCCTGGGTCCCAGCGCAGGTCGGCGGCTGGGACGAACTCTGGCTACACTAGGGTGTGGCTGGCGGCGGTGTCCTCGAGGGCGGCCGTCGGCCGTCCATTGACTTCAACCGGAATCCTCATCAGGTGGCGGCTACCAGTGGACACCATGTTGGCAACTGGTTCGGCGTGGTGAGTCGAGACCGCGGGGAGGTGAGCGGCAGGCCCCTCTCCCCCGGCTACTCGTTTCCCGGCTGCATGTTCCTCCTGGGGCAGTGCCGGTGCCAGTGGAAAGTTGGCACCTGGCACGTATGGCACTGTGGCAGGTGTGGTGATCCCAGTGGTGTCGACGTTCCTGGCATAGCGCCGGCGGGGCCGGGGTCGGTGATCGCCCCTCCTGGTTCCGATTCTGTCTTGCCGTACTCTATGGCCCGGTGACTGGGGCCAGGACTGGCCGGTCGGTCGCTCCCGCTTTTCTGGCTTCGGAACAGTTTCTTTAGGCCATTCACCACCGTCACCACCCGGCGCACGTTGGTCTCTGCGCTCTCCCCGTGGCAGGTTTGCATGAACGGTTGCATCGCCTTGTGCAACCTCCTGGTCACGTCTGGCAGGGCGTCCTGGAGCCGAGCGTCGGGCTCGATGCGCCAGAACAGCTGGAGTTCCGGGCCACGAACCCTTCCACCGCTTCTCCTTCCTTCTGCCGTTCACCGTAGAACCGGGCGACGCACTCTGCCCGAGCCTCGGCGGGTGGGAAGCGATTCTTCAGGCCACTGACGAACTCTGCCCACGGTGTCTCCGTTCGCTGCCACAGGTTCCACCACTCGCGGGCCGCCCCCCTTAGCCTTCTTCCCACATGCCCTGTCCTTTCGTCCTGCGGCGCCCCATACCGCTGTAGTCGCCTCGCGCACAGCGTGACGAAGTGGGTCACATTCTCGGTGTGTAGTCCAGCATACTCCGGCAGCGTGATGTTCTGAGGGGGTATGTGAATGACTTGCCTCGCGTCCCGACGTGCCTCGCCGCCTTCCAGTGCCACGTCCTCGGCGCTCGGTCGCCGCCCGCGCCCGCTCGCGTCACCCTTGGCCGCCCGCTGGGGTGTCGGACAGATCTCTCGTCGCGGCGTCGCGACCTCACGTCCCGTCCACGAACACTGGTCCCGGTCTGGTTCCGTCTTCATCGTGCACGGTGTGCAATCCAGGCAGGCGAACACCTTTTCTCCGAATGTCACTAGTTCCGCCGCTTTTGCGCACCATCGGTGTCTGTTCGTCTGACAGTCCACGCATTGCGCCCACTCCCGTCCCGTGCCGTCGCAGCGCGGCGAGTCACAGTGGCCCGTCGCCGCCTCGTGAAAATCCATGCCGGGTGTGAGCCCTGCCTCTTTGTGCGTGTTTACTTCCTGATTACACGAACACATGAAGTTCCACCAGATCTTGTTTGTGAGCAAGTCCATTTCTCGTGCTAACCCGCACATCTCGCACTTCACGTTTCGCCACGGCAGCATTGTATCCACCGTCTCCCTGCCTCGGGCGGGTCACGTGACGCGTCTTGCACTCGGTACCGTTAGCGCTGTCCCTGGGGGGGTGGTCCGGCCGGATCACAATGGCCGCCTACTCTCTCCCTGGCCTTGTCTGCCCACAAAAAATGGCCGCCGTCAATGTGCGGAATTTGCCGCGTCCTGTCTCTCACGACGTAAATTACTAGTCTGCCCCTGCACACGCATCTCAAATTTAATATAGAAAATTTTTAAAAAAAAATTTGCACTGTCCCTATAATGCTGAAAAAGTCCAAAAGTCCCAGGATGTTGCTGCAAAACTGAATATAAATTTTCCGAAGCGTTGGGCGCCATATGTCACCGTAAGGGGGGGGGGTTGCACATAGATGGGAACGTATTTTTGAGGTGGAGATTCCGAAATTTGATTTTAGTAGGGCGCCATCCCAGCATGCCCGGCTGGGAACGGGGTAGAACACAAGCGATCTCAGAGCGGATGGTTCCTTGGCTAATTAATTACGTAAACCCGTGGCGGTGAGTTAGAGACAGAAACACTTAAAATTTACAGGGCTCTTAGGAGACAGACTGTTCACACAATTTCGGGGAAAATCCTTAGGTTTATTTATGGCGGAAATACGTTACACACACACCACCGAGCACTTGAGTACTTGCCAGTCTTCACGGGTTCGGGCCGCGAGTGCGTGCCCGTAACGGAGATGAAACTTTGAGAAGAAACTTGTAGACACAGAAAAATGTTGGCCGCGCGAGCTGGGCAGCTCGACGCGGATGCGAACACACGGCGCGATTCGCGAGAGGCCCCAGAGGTCCGCGAGACCGCCCGGCAAAACACAACTTAGAGCTAACCCTCGTGGGGGGCTAGCGCTTAACCACCCGGAGTCGGCTGGTGCCGTAAGTGTTAGAATTACAATCCTCCATGTGCGGGATGCAGTGTGGAGGACGAATGACCGGGATAGTGCGTAAAGTTGATAATAATTAGAGAATAGGTTCCGGGTGGAAAAACTACAAAACGGTGACTCGAAAACTCAGTTAGCAAAAACGGGTCTGTGACTTATCCCGGTCAGCGCGTCGTAAAGACTAGCCGAGCCAACATGGCGGTTGAGCCCACGCGCCGGCCGCACCGACGCCTGGGGTCAACTCATGTACTCTTCTTAAAAACAAGAACACAGAAACAATTCACAGCATGCCAGAAAATAATTATAATTTATGTTAAGAATTTAGAACCTAAAATAAAGTGTTTATCATATATCTGGGTGTGACGTGGGGGAGTGGAGAGAATTACGTAACCCTAAACAAACATTAATAAATTATAAGGACTCGCTGTATGGCCCTGAAAAAATAAACAAAACACTAGGGAACCTGAAAGAACAATACTTGGCTTTACTTTACGTAATTTTTGTGTCTCAAAGAAAGCTTCCCCAGAGCTCAGCAAGCAAGGTGGCCGGTTGCTCCGGGAAGAGCCGGGCGTACGCCAGCTGTTCCATTTAGCATCCAGCGAGTTTGTCACACACAAAATAAACACCCCACCCCCCGTAGACCGTTTCACAGGCTGCTCCCTTTCCAGAGCATATATTTCACCCATGCCTTAGCTTGACGACCGGCCGGTTCACACACACCTTTTACTATGAAAACACTGCACTGTGAGGAGAACAGAGGGGTTGGCCATAGGGAGGGGGACTCAAGGTGGAACAGGCCTCCGGCGTGTTGCTGCTGCTCGGGCGGACGTGTGTTATGGTTTGGGCTAGGTGTACCAGGAAGTACGACGTCACCATGGCCGTACTGGATGTAATTTACGTAATTGCTTCCCGAATTTCACATAAGTTTTGTAACTCATGTAATAAGGTAGGCCTATATATGAGTAATGGCTTTTGTTTGGCGATTCATAATAAAATCGTCATACATAATTTATAAATAGTTCAGTAGGCTAACTTGTGTGTTGTGCATACACATAACAGTCGTACAAGGACTTTACCATAAATTTGACTAGGCTGTGCCTACATAAATGGCAATTTCAATGTTAACCAAGGTAGGTGTGATTTATGTAGACAGCAAATATTTATCAACAGTTAATGACACTGAATTATTAGTCTCATGAAAGACTTTAAACTAAGTGTGTAGTCCTCCCATCTTATGAAATAAAAGGAATCCCAACAAAATCACTCTTAAATAGAGCTCATGTAATGTGGCATGTGGAAATGAAACAAGTATGTAAAACTGGATTTATTAAAATTACCCTAACTCAAAAACCAAGTTTTCTGGGTAAGTTTGAAAGATACAGAGCAAATGTAGAAGTGGAGATGGGGTTAAGCAGGGAGGTGCTGGACAGGGAATGTAAGCAGGATAAATTCATAATATTTAGAAGTGGTAGGGAAGAAAGAGGCAGGGGAATAATGGTGTATGTAAGGGATGGGTTAGAAGGGTTGGTGGAATGGAATACTAAGATGAGGGAGTGTAGAAGTAAAAAAGGATAGGTAGGAATATCACAGTACTGGAGCATACATGCCACCAGGACAAGGGTGGGATACAATTGAGGAAGGCCAGACTTGGGCATAGGCAGTGGGATGTGACAGGGTACCTGAATATGCCAGGTGTACAGTGGATTGAGTCAGTAGAAGGGATGGGTAACATGATGCAGAGAATGACATCGTAGTCAGTGAACAAGGCTTAGTGCATACAGTAGAGGAACCTACTAGTCAAAACAAAAGGGGTAGGGGTCCGTACTACATGTGGTAATAGTTAGGCTGGAGAAAGCTATTGTTGGTGTGGTAGTACTCGAAGGGATCAGTGACCACAACGTTCCAGTAGTGGAGTAAGAGATTGGTGAAAAAAACTGAGGAGGTTGGTGTGTGACTGTATAGGCAATGAAATAAGCTGGGACAGAAATGTACTATAGGATAGGTTTGAGAAATGGTCTAAAGGGGTCTTGTAAAGTGAGTTTAAGAAGATAATATATGAAATATGATAATATTTATACCATGGAAGAGGATTGTTGGTGAGTGGGAAACATAGCAATATGGATGGGTTGACAAAGGGATGTAAAAGCATGTGCAGGCAGATGCATGTGAAATAGAGGAACGATGGGATGGAAATAGCAACAGACGGGATGATGCAGGTGTGTAGAACGCTAGAAAGAAATGTTAGGGAAGAAATGATTACCTAGGAAATATTTACGAGGAGTGTAGAGGGGGGAAACTGATTATTTTAAGAACATAAAAGAAGGGACAGAGGAATGCAAGTGTTGCAAGGTGCAGACAGGCAAGCTACAACAACTGATAAGGAAATGTTGCAGGCCCAGTACTTGTCAGTTTTTGAGGAGCAGGATGATTGTAGTTGGTACAATATAATATAGTCGTTGTTTACTGTAATTTAAAATTATAATAATATTTTTTTGCCTCATGTCTGTTAATAGTTTGACACAACATGCTAGATTTTAGATGTTTACATACATACTTAAAAAATTTATAACATTTTGAGCTGCTTTTCTCCTATTATAATAATTTACAATACTTTTAACATCTATTAACTCTTTAACATGTAAGATGGGATGTAAACCTGTTATGTCTCAATAAACTATTATTATTATGAATGTTGGGGGAAGCTTCTTAGGAAGCTAACAATTAGAAAGTGGAATGTAGCTAAGGTAATAAAATAGTTAAAGTGTAGTAAGGCCTCCAGTCAAGATGGTATATGAAATAGCACTCTTTAAGTTTGGTAGTTGTAAGTTGCTCAGATATTTAGAAGTAATATTTCACAGATCTCTGGAGGAGGGAGGTTACCACTGGATAGGAATGAAGCATCGGAAGTTCCAGTCATTGGGATGAGGCCCGGTACCTAGAGACCAGTGAAACTTACATCAAATACTGGGAATGTATTGGAAAGAATGATGGTCCAGTATGTAGCACAGGTTATAAGCGAGAACTGTTGCAGGTTTATCAATGTGGATTTGGGGAAGGACATTCATGACAGACACAACTGGCTTGGCTTATAAAGGACTTGGTGCAAGCAGTTGCTGAGGGGAAGCAGGTGGATGTCTGCTTCTCTGACTTCTATGTAGCATTCGATTAGGTACCACATGGGGTGTTAATACTGAAAGCTGATAAATTGCTGGTAGACCAAGTTGTAGTGAGATGGATTGGAAACTTCCTCAGGGAGCCAGAGGGTAAAAGTGGGAGACTCTTTATCACAAGAAGGAGAGGTTACATCCAGTAATTACAGAGAAGTGTACTGGAGCCCTGGTTGTTTAAAATGACAAATTACGTGGGTGTACGTGTAAGTAGCAAAATCAGATTGTTTGCCAGTGGCTGTGTTATATATGCAGATATTGCTAGAGGGAACATGTTGTAGGACGACATTGATAAGATACAATTGTGAAAAAAAGTGAACAAAATGAAAATAAATGTGAGAAAGACTTAGATCGTTAGGTTTACGAGGAAGAACTTTTGGAGTATGGACATATACATATGGGAAGGGCAGGAGTAAGCTTCAGAACATAAGTACCTAGGCATAATGATGAAAAGTGACAGAGTGGAGAAGGCAGGAAGAGAGAGTGGTGTCAAAAGGTAGAAGGGCTCTAGGTATGCTGGAAAGAATATTGAAGGAAGTTAGTAGTGCAGTGAAAGAAAAGGCACATATATTACAATGATACATACACCAGTGTTATCAGCGTGCGGCAGCAGAGTGGGATCCGTATTGGAATTGTAGACACAGGAGCTGAAAAATGGACAAAGACGGGCCCAAGGTGTTTAAAAGGATAAATGGTGAAGGTATGGGCAGGCTGGTGAGTTAAATATAATAATAATACCTATTGTATACTTGCAAATGAGTTACCACCTGGGGCAACATAACAACCCTCTTAAACCATCCTTTACACTGCCCTTCTAAACTGTTCTGCCCCCTTCAATGACACCACCATCTCCTGCAACAAGTTCTCCTCCTTAACTGTCCTAACCAATATCAACTGTAACCCCCTCTCCATCCTCCATTAGACTCACTGTACCTCCCTACTATAGATTTCTCTGCCTCTATGTATACCCTTATCCTGATGTCACCCAGTGCAGTCCACCCTTCTTCGCCCATTAATACCCTCATAAGTTCATCCACCCTTCTCCTATCCTTCCGTGTGATGCAACCAATGTCCCACATAACTGATGGCATGACATTAACCTTCATCGTGTCCAACCTGCCCCTGACTTTTTCACTTAATCATTGACCCATTTGACCAGCTTTCTTTGTAACTTCTCTAGTTCATTACCTCCACTTCAATGTGTGGGTCCCACTCTGCTGCAGCATACTGAAGAGCAGGCCAGGCCATGGTGTTGTAGACCTTCTCCTTCACCTCTCACAGTGCTCATGGTTCCCCTCAATATCCTGCTCAACATTCCCACTACTTTCCTACCCCTCGAGGCCACTTTCTGAATTTCACTTCATCATTCAAGGTCTTATTGTAACATTACTCCAAGGTACTTATACTCTGATGCTAAACATATTTCCTGCCTTACTTATCTATAGACTAACATGCTCCTTGTAAATCATACAAGTTAAGATTTCCTCATGTTTTTCTCCTTTTTGTTCTTAACCATCCGTAAACTTATCCACACAACATCTTTTTGCAACTTATTCTCCTTTTCCTCTACTGAACAGAGCACCCAATCTCATTCTGCTGATAATTTCTATCATATATCAATAACCACTACGGTGAACAATTTAGCACCTAAAATGCTTCCCTGTGGCAACTTAAAGGAATCTATGCCCTCATCCAATATAGTTTCCTACTTTCATTCTCTGAGCCCTCCCTTCAAGAAATCCTCTATCCAACAACAATACAAAATTATTAAACAGTATTGAAGTAATTCAGAATAGGGCTATAAGAAACATCAGTGATAATAAAGTTAAAATTACTTTACAGGACATGTAA
>PNEQ01072241.1:16969-51175 GCA_003012365.1 Medauroidea extradentata
TGCACATAATGTGGCAATAAGACCAATGAAAACAACAAAATTTGGTAGTAAAAGCCTAAAGTATAAACTGACAAAGTCATATAATAAAATACGACCAGAATTAAAAAGCATAACTAATATTAAAATCTTCAAAAATCGGCTGAGGAAGTATATATGGGAACAATTCAGTATCATGAAAAAGCCTACACAAAGATAATGAATCTTGTTTAATCTAGGCTGGTGAATTGATGTAAACTTTAGTGTAAAATTGTAGCATTTAGTTTTATCTTGTTTAGAAATAAGTATGTAAATGACAAGCACCGTTGTAAGAGTGAATGTAAGAATTGCCATCACTGAAATGAAATAAAGGGAATCCCAACAAAATCACTCTTAAATAAGGCTCATGCAATGTGGTATGTGGAAATGAAACAAGTAAGTAAAACTGGATTTATTAAAATTACCCTAACCCTAAAACCAAGTTTTCTGGGTAAGTATGAAAGATACAGAGCAGACGTAGAAGTGGAGATGTGGTTATGCAGGGAGGTGCTGGACAGGGAATGTAAGCAGGATAAATTCATAATATGTAGAAGTGATAGGGAAGAAAGGGGGAGGGGGAATAATGGTGTATGTAAGGGATGGGTTAGACGGGTTGGGTTATAAGGAGAACATTACAGCTTGACACCTGATCATTGTACAATTTTACCTTGTTGATGTCGTCGTTTATTGTATTATTATTAATAGTATTATTATAAACAAGGAAACTGTATTTTGCAAAGTTCTCGACAGTTACTGGATCAGGTACTAGCGAAACAGTTTCGCTATTTAATACATTAATATTTAAATTATTTAGCTATTACTTCGAAATAACATTTAAGTTTTAACACTAATCACAAAACACACGTAAAATTCGAAAGTATATACTTGTAAGCCTAACCTCAAATATTAAACTTAGCACCAAGGTGTTTTTATTTATTATTTCTATGTGGCCGTCGGTCGTACATGTAATGTCCAGAAAAAAATATTCACAGATCCAACAGACCAATCAGCAGCCACGACACAACCACACAGTCTGTGCAACCTAACTACATTTCTAGCTAACCTTTGGGTAGTTACACAGAGGTATAAATCAAGTGGTAAGACGAGACTTTAGATAAAGTGCCAGGTAAGTTTAACTTATTGGTAGTTACCTGCAGGTTAACTCAGAGAATGGTAAGACCGACCCTAAATCCAGTGGTAAGACGAGACTATAGATAAAGTACCAGGTAAGTTTAACTTATTGGTAGTTACCTTGCAGGTTAACTCAGAGAATGGTGAGACTGGCCCTTAACTTGTTTAATTATTTGCTAATGTGTATTCTAATACACATCGATAGTTTTTCGCAATAATTATTTTTTGTTATGCTTATTTGCATGCATAGGGTGGGATTCATAGTCGTAACTTAAGCAACTTCTTGGTCAAGTCGTTCTCTTATGACGTCACAAATGCCTATTCAATGTCATAAACCTTTCTTAAGACCTTTCTTAAGCACATGACCTCGGCGAAGACAATCTTATTTTCTAGTGGCTTGAGAGCAGATATTTCTGTTGCATTGTCACTGCTTGAGAAGGTCGTGTTGCATAGACGTCGAGGTTCTTCTTAAGTCTGCAAACAAGACTGTCTTGGCCAAGTTCACTCGCGAGACGACTTAAGACGTCAAATAAAGTAAATATAGGTGGTTTTTGCTAATGATGCAGTGTTATTCCGTGGCTATTTGAAAAGGCGATGCAACTTCAGTTGAGTAAAGTTATGAAAACACATTGCAACAAAAGATATTGCGATTTTATGTTGATGTAATTAAGTGGGATTCATAGTCGTAACTTAAGCAACGTCTTGTTAAACACGAGGTTATAAAGATGTTCGTCTTTGCATTCAGTAATAATAGTCCATTAAATCGCTAACCTAAAGTACCATAATATCAAAATAGTAATACCATTTCAAACATAAAGCTAAAAATGATTTCAGAATTTACTACTGCAAAAAATATACAGTATAACTGATATTCATTTCGATGCTGCAACCACTACTAAAAAATATATGTTGAAATCTGTTATTCTTTGCTTATTTTCTATACTTTTATCTCCAGATGAGTGTAATACCGCAAACATGTTCCAGACATCTTAAAAATTAATCAAAAACAGAAAGCGACGAACGTGTAATGGAACTGTCAGTGAAACAAAGCAGAAAGCACGAAAGTTATTTCCAACTCGCATGTAGTCGTGTATGTTCGTGTTTCATCGGCCACTTAAGCAATTACTTCGTCAAGCTGTAAGTAGCACATATCCAAGTTCGTCGACTTCATGAAGCTATCCTCTGGACACCGACTATGCAACTGGAGTTGGGAAAACGCTTTCTTAAGAAACAAGACCGTCTTGACGAAGTTCTTGCTTAAGTTGGGACTATGAATCCCGCCCTTAGTCTCTTTTTAAGTATAGTATGTGTGATTTCTTATAACATAGACCTACTGATTTAATTCGAACTTAAAATACTACACCTCCAATTTTTCTTTCATAGGTAGGGTGAATGTGTTTCTTGCATATAGTTATGCATGCCTTCATTAACTGCACTGTTGCATGCAAATATTTTAAATAAACACAAAATGGTTGTAAATTAATTTTTTTTATTTCAATACCAGTGGTTAAAAAGTTATAACCAACTTAAAGTTTTATTAACAGTTTTCAGATTGGGTCTGACAAGTGATGAAGAGCAAAGCAATGATTGCACAGTATCTTCACCCAAATGCAAATGTCAAAGACCTGGAGAAAAGAAAAAAAGCAAACACATAGATCAAAAGTATAGATCGGAGTGGGAGTCAGGGGAGAAGTTCAAAAATTGACATACTCGAGATCCTGTAAATGCTTTTCAGGCTAAATGTACTTTATGTAATGTGTCCATTATAGCTATCAAAGCTAACATTTCTGACCATGCCAATGGCGTAAAACATAAGAAAAAGGCACAAGGTACATCTCCAGCTGTCCAAAAGCCAATAACTAGTTTTCTCACTAAGCCACGTGATTCTTTACAAATCAAAGTCAAAGTTGCAGAAATCAAACTGGCTGGTTTTGTTGCGGCACACAATATTTCATTCCTTACTATGGACCATCTCACATCTCTAATAGCATCAATTTGTGATGATTATGCAATTGCAAAAGAACTGCTTTTAAAAAGAAGAAAAACAAAATGTGTTGTTACAAGTGTGATTGGTGCAGAAGAAAAAGATATTTTGAGTGGAAAACTTAGGTCGAAGCCCTTTTCAGTCTTGTTAGATGAATCAACAGACATTTCCAGTCTAAAGACTGCATGTGTTGTTGTACGGGTTTATGATGCAAGTGTTGGAGGTATAAGGAGCTGTTTTTGGGACTTGATTCCAATATTCAGTGACAGTGATCATGAAGGAGCTGACATCGGTGCAACAGGAGAACGAATTTTCCAAATGTTGGTCGGTACTTTCCGTGAAAGAAATATTCCACTGGAAAATATAATAGGGTTTGCTTCTGATGGAGCAAGTGTGATGATGGGTTGTAATAACTCAGTCCAGTCAAGGCTTTCTGTATTATTACCAGGAATTGTAATTAAATGTATATGCCATTCTTTGAATTTGGTAACAAGTGAATGTTGTAAAAAGCTACCCAGACAATGTGAAGACTTGGCTAGCAATGTGTACAGCTTTTTGCAGTCCAGCTCAAAAAGAAAAGCACAGCTTGCAATGCTCTGTTGTATTATGTAGTGTAATTGACATCAAGTGTAAAATAACACATACAATATGCAAGATAAGCTTTTTATATTGTGTACCAGAATTTTTTGAAAAATACCAGAATTTTCAGTGCTTGGTACCAGGATTTCACTCTAGCCATCTGGCAACACTGTCGCCGACAAGGCCAAACACACAGAGCAGACAGAGCGTATTTTTGACCTTGCGATTCACACGTTCGCGGAAAGCTGTAAATTTTCTGCGTACCCATAATGCAGAACTTATTTACAATACTCTCTATGGAGCTGGAAGAAGAAAGTAAATATTGTTATGACAAAACGAAAAATAAGATATGTGTGAAGACTTCTCTTAACAGCTGAAAGTGTAAAATTTTAATTGATTCGTGTTAAAAGTGTAATTGTGCTACAAAATTATCCGTGGAATAATGTATGGTGAATCAATTTAATTATCAAGAATCTGTCGTTTCAAAATGTGATCATGATTCTTGCTACATCCAACTAATCATGAAAACGTATTCGCTTTTACATATTAAATAGGACGTCACGACTGTAGGCAGTAACTGTCAAACAAATTTTGACAATGTGGGTTTCGCTGTGTTCTTTCTGACTCAACCCTAGCAGATGCGAAGTATGTTAGTATAGGTAATAAACATCGCACGAGACCAGCAACCATTTATATTATCATTGATTACATTATTTAGCATAAGAACACCACAATTTGTTACTACAAACATCATAAAATACATAAAATATGTTACAAAATAAAAATTACACCCAATCCACTTAGGAAATCTAAATGACAAAATTAATCAACACCAGTTTCTTTGTCACAATTTTAAATTTACAAAGATGTTAAAGTTTTGATTTGGGAGCCTATTGAAATACTTAGTTTCTAACTAAATAAAAATATTCTGCATTAAAACATAGTAGTATATTTTAGTATATACTTAAAGGTCTGTATCTATGTCGTGCATGTGTACAGAGGCACTATTTTGTAGACAATATGCCTAAAAATCACACCAATATCTAGAGAGTAGGTTAGCACAAAAGGGTTATTGTAACATACTGTCTAATAATAAGTTTTACTCTTTCAATTGTGCTAACACACAGTTTGAGCAGACTCCTCCCCATCCACACAGCACCAATCCTCCAGTCCCTTCCTAATACTTCCAAACACCCTCACAGTCACCAACTCATCCCGCAGAACGCTTCACTTCCTCAGAACATTCCACTTCCTCACTGTTCTCACCAGCATTGACTGTCTACCCCTCTCCTGTTCTCATCCATACCTTCTAAATCCTTTTTACCGTTATTTCCCTTGTACAGAAAATTTACCTTGCTTAGCTTGCAGACCAAACCACCCCATATCCCCTCACCATTCATTGCCTTATACAACCTAACCAGTCCTTCCATCCTCCTGTCCCTCAACAGTTTCTATCCCAATTCCTCCATTATCACCCTAGGTCTACAGTTCCTTTCCTCCTCACCAGCCTGAGCATGCTGTAATACATTTTAACACGTTATTTATATTGCAGACACGCAGTGTGTCCAAACATTCAGATGTTTTGTGGGTTTACGTAAGTTGCTTTGTCATTCCCTGAAGACTCAACACGACTACTGTGTTAAAGAGGTTGATCAATGAAATTTATGGCATGAAGTCTTGAAGAAAAAGGAGTAGTCGCAGCCCAGTAGAATTATCTTTTTTAAATTAACTATGCCTTGATCCCACTTCTAATACAAAACCTTATGAACATGAGGCCACTCAAGTAATGTAGAAAATAGCAGTACCTTCCCAAATCCTGTCTAACTTTACAAACCCCTTCATCTTACCAAATTCTTCAGCAGAAATTACACTCCCTCATTGATTTCCAAAGCATAGACTGCCTACCCCTGATATTTCACGTACTATGGGTTGTAAAATATTATTCTGCCATAATAATGCATCAGTTAAAGGATTTTAATAATTATTTTGCAAGTGTTACAGTTTCTGAATGTTACTGATTAAAATTTTTATATTTTGGTCTGTGAACTTGAAACTGGTTTTTAAATAACCCAACAGTAATAGCATAGTAATTTTTCATGTATGTTGTCTGCATGCCACACTCTCACATTGTATTGACATTGTCAGAACGTGCTATAGCCTGTCTCATGAAAGAATTCCATTTTTTGACAGTTTTGAAGGCTATTGCGTGTACCAATTTCTGCAGGAAATTACTTTTAATTTTGATAAATTGCACAGTTTGAGACCCAGCTAAGTGTGTTTGTGCAAAAGTTATTTGTGGCAGAGGAAAACACTGCTTATTTCATGGAAACAACTAAAATAATAAATGCAAACACAAATGTCAAAAAGTGTAATTCTTATGAGACAGACTATATGTTAAAGTATACATGCAGAACAGGTGCAGACAATCCTACAAAGTAACGTACTCCTGCATGTCACTAGCATGTTGCTGGAGAGCACATGAGCATGTTGTTGGTTGGACATTTCTGGCATGTACTGTCAATATGCTGCAAGATCTCAACTGGAAGGATACATATTCAATGTTGCTGGTGTAACATTTCTTGCACGTACATATATGCTGATGATTCTGTCACCAACTTAACACATTGTAAGAGTGCAGCAGTTTCATTTTGGTCACAACCTATGCTGTCTAGGAAAATGTCTATAAATACAATGGCTAAACTGAACTGGACACTTAAAAAGAAGGCATGGTTCATAAACTTTTAAATGTTAATGCCTACTACCTCGGGTGGGATCGGGATAGCGAACTACGATGTTGATGTGAGTGATTGGGCGCCAGCAATACTCCCCAGGTACTGCACTTCGAGACTCTTAGGCCTCAGGGTGTGGTTTGTTCGGTGTGTTCGGTATCCCACCCGACCCGTTGATGGGAGTGATTGAATGCGACTTAACGATGGGTGATTGAAAGCCACTTAACGCGCGGTGCGTTGATGTGCGTGATTGAGTGGTGAAAGCACTTGAATGGATTAACACATATGACACTGACTATACCAGAACCACACACTTACTGGATGTTGGCCCCCAGTACGCCTGATAACTAACGTTGCCTATACTAGCAATATTAGGTGTCTAGAAATTATGTAAACAGTATTTCACTTACAGATGATTTATTGCGCTTACGGTACATAGTGCCAAAATAATGTCTGAATTACGCACGTAGCGAGGTAATCGTAGTGAGGCGTCCCTTGCAGTAACAATAACCCTAAAGCACACGATAGTGCACAAGATAGTGAACTTTGCGTAGTGACTACGACCGGCTGGTATATCGCACGTGGTTTTTGAGTGATCAGTGTGGAGCTGGTGTACGAAGTGAGTCTACGACACCAGAAGGTGCACCTCCTTAAGCAGCGAGGGACTGGCGGCCACTATGATGGACCGTCAGGTTCACTTGGAAGCTGGCGTAGAGAGTTGAGTTGCGGTGAGCACGTGCCTAACTAACATGTCACAAGGCAGCCGTTCCCGTGCACGTTGTAGTGTGGTAGGGCTCTACAAGTGATGTTAGCGGTACAGTGCAAAAACTGTGGCGAGCTATGCTAGGCCGGTGGTGAGGTGAGTGGCACGTAACACGCTGCACACAGAGTGATGCTCTCAACGAGATGAATTGTGTGAGTGCGTGATAATGAAATGAATTTACAACGTACTGCTCACATGTATGCCGAACACAATGGCGATGTCATAACCTGCATGTGGTCAGTCACAAAAACATAAATTACACCCTTAAAATGTTACACAAATACAAAATAACCTTAGCAACGCGTGTGCAAAATTATGCTGAATAAAACAATACCAAAACGAACCTCGTATGGTGAAGGATGAGTGCCGATGTCTCCCGATACAAAAGTCCCTAATCACGTGGCGGTGATAATGCCGACGCGGTGTTTAAGTTAAAAAATACCAAAAATGGTCACAATTATTAAGTTAAGCAGATGCGCAATGCAATGGTGAATATCTGGTAACGTGTGCTAAGCAAAGGTGAACCGGTATACTAACGAGACTATTGAAAACTAACAATCAGTGAAACAAATGATGAAGAGCACACGGACAGCGTCTTACCTCTCCAGAAGACTTTGACGAACTGCCCCGAGGAAGGCAACCGCTAGGGGCTCCTTGCCTCGCTACGGGGTTTACACACTTCCGGTACCTCGTGCGCGTGAAATATTAATATTAATACCTTACGAAATTGGCACACACTAAATTACATAATAAATTACGTTACATATTTTGCCGATAGTAAATGATGCATTTATAAATTTCTGCTGAAAACATGAAAGTGAACATAGTAAACATGGTAACCCTTGGTGGCCTTCGGTACATACTGTACATTGCTGTTTGATACACAATACACTTCGCACTAAATGATTTGGCATGCATATACACTGGGGTTGCGGAATGATTATGGGAGAGTCTGAGAATGCTTTTGGGTGGGTGGAAAAGGACACACTTAACCCATACGCTGGCCCTGCGGCCGGCGTCAATGTCAATTGAAATAACATAAATTTTATGTCAATATGTGTGAATTTCTAGAAAATTATTTCTGCAACCTTGTGTTTCTGGTGAACTATTTATAATTTAGTAATTGTATAACCTTAACACACGTTCAAGAGATCACACCATTGCAAAATATTTGCAAAAAAATAATGGCAAAAATTGTTTTCTAGAAGTTGCTTTTTTTGCAAATTTTAATGAAAGGGTATGGATGTTAATTTATGTATTACATCTTTTTTACTATGTGATAATTTACTACAGATTTTACATTAAAAAACTGATAGTATACTGAGATTTTTTAAAAATATTTTATCTATAATTTTGCAACAAACCATTGCAACAAAGATTATTTCTTAATACAGGATTTTATTAGTTTGCGTTATTATATTTACTTTTCATCTTTTAGATTTAATGCAGTGCATTAAACAATATAGTGTTCATCCACGTAATTTTTAGGCCTGTACCTCTTATTGTACAACACTCTTGGTAAGTTATGGTCTACTTGAAAAAAAAAGACAATAACTCAGTACTAAATAATGGATAGCCTAATATTAGCATTTCCTGCTTAGAAAACAAACTTGACTTTACAGATAACGTAAAAAGCTAGCTACTGTGCTGAATATTTGTTGGCTCCTTCAGTTCTATTTGCTCAGCGTGATAAGTAATAATGAATGTAAATCGTGCTGAAAGGTGAAATTCACACTGTCATTAATAACAACAAAGAAACAAAGGCTATTTCAGCCTCTCTCCCTCCCCCAGGTTAATCACCTTATACAACCTGACCAGTCTTTCCACTCTCCTCCTGTCCTTCAACGGTTTCCATCCCAATTCCATCACCATCATGCTAGGCCTAAAGTTCCTTTCCTCCTCATCAGCCTGACCCTGCTATCAAACAATTTTAACACATTAGTTATGTTGTAGACACACAGCTTGTCCAAAAATTCAGATGTTTTGTAGGTTTATAATAAGGTGCTTTGTCACACCCTGAAGACTTGACACAATTACTGTGTGAAAGAGGGTGATCAAGGAAATGTATGGCATGAAGTCTGGAAGAAAATAAAAGGAGTGTTCACAGCCCAGAAGAATTATCTTTCTGAATTAACTATGTCTTGGTGCCAATACTAATACAATATCACTTAAAGATGAGGCCATGCCAGGAATATAGCAAAAAACAGTTACCTACACCTACAGCCCAGAGTATATTATACTCATGAATGGGGTACAAAGGTGGCTTTAATAAATAAATAAAACTTCCCAAGTCCTTCCTAACATTACAAAACCCTTCATCTTATTGATTCCTTCAACAGGAATGCCACTCCCTCACTGATTTCCAAAGCATAGACTGCCTACCCCTGATATTTCACACACTGTGGTTTTAATTAAGGATTTTAATAATTACTCTGCAAACGTTACAAATTCAAAAAGCTGCTGATCATAAATTTTATAATTTGGTCTGTGAACTGGTTTTAAAATAGTCCAACCCTAACTGTACAGTGATTTTTCATGGATGTTGTCTGCATGCCACTCTCTCACTTTGTATTAACATTGCCACAATGTGTTGTGATGTTGTAAGCATGTGCAGAATATGTGCATGCAATGTTACAAAGTAACATTCTCTACACGTCACCAGCATGTTGACTGCACATCTCTAGCACTGAGAGCACGACATAAGCATGTTGTTGGTTGTACATTTCTAGCACATGTAGGCAACATACTGCAAAATCCCATCTGCAACATTGCCAGTATGACATTTCTGGCATGGCGTGTACAGGAAATATGCTGCAAAGTCCCAACTACAATGTTGCCAAGGGCGCCTATCTTATAGATTGTAAGGGGGGGGGCCAAGACAGGGTGAGGGTTTAACATTTGGCTATTCACCCATCCCCCTTATTAGAGGGGGGTCTGGGGGCCCTCCCCCGGAAAAATCTGGATTTCTAGGTGCAAAATGGTGCTATTTCAGCAGGTTTTTTTTTTTGAAAATCAACTATACTATCAATTCTCACCCCTTACAATCTATAAGATGGGCGCCCTTGAAACTAAACACATTGTGGAACATCTGTTAGGGGGGGGGGGGCTCAGGCCCCCCTGCCCCCCCTGATGGGCGCCCTTGAATGTTGCTAATGTAACTAATGTTCTTGGCATGCGCATGCAATGTGCTGCATTCTTCAATGTTGCTAGTGTAACATTTCTGGCACGTACAAATATGCTGATGATTCTGTGACCAACTTAGCACATTGTAAGAATGCAGCAGTTTCATTTCTGTCACCACATATGCTGTCTAGGAAAATATCTATAAATATACGTAAACTGACCTTGACATTTCAAAAGAAGGTATGGTACATACATTTGTAAACGTCAACTGAAATTACATAAATTTTAATGTCAGTATGGATGAATTTTTGCAAATCAGTTTCTGCAACTTTGCGAGCTATGTATGTGAGTGTGATGTGTTTCTGGTGAAGTATTTACGATGCAGTAATCATGTATAATTAACACATGTTCAAGATATTACACCATTGCAAGAAATTTGCTAAAAAAAATTATGGCAAAAACTGTTTTCTATTGTTGCTCATTTTTTTCTATCCAGTACAGTAAATGTCTTGCAAATTTTAATGAACGGGTTAGAATGTTAATTATATACGTTACATTCTTTTTGTATGTAATCATTTTTTACAATTTTAATTCGAAAAAAATAGTTGTAATACTGACAAAACATTTTTTAAAATATTCTTTACAATTTTACAACAAAGTTTGGCAACAAATATTATTTGTTAATACTTGGCTTTTTCAGTCTGTTTTTTTTTTAAATATACTTTTCATCTTTACAGATTTATTGTTGTGAATTAAACAATATACAATAAAGATAATTTTTGGCCTGTTCCTCTTATTGTACAGCACTCTTGGTTGTTACGGTCTACTTAGAAAAAATACAATATCTCAGTAGTGAATAATGGATAGCCTAACATTGTAATTCCTGCTTAGAAAGTAAACATAACGTTGGGATTTATTTTTTATCAAACTTTATCGTTTACGCAAAAAATCTAGTGCTCTGAATAGCTGTTGGCTCCTTCAGCACTATCTACTCAGCGTGATATGTAATAACGCACATCAATTCTGCTGAAAGGTTTAATTAACACTCTCATAAATCACAATAAACAAAAACAAAGGCAATTTCAGTCCTATTGCTTCACATGTCCAACACTGTGTTGTTTGCGGACCCATAATTTACACCAATTGGCATAACTATATCAAATAAAATAATTTTGTGTTCATTTATTCAGACGCATGAAATTAGGTATTACAAGAAAACAAGAAAAGGTTATACAGGCTGTCTGTGGAATACTGTCTGCATAAACGTATAAATGTTAAAAACTTTTATTCTACAGGTTGTCTGTGGAATACTGTCTGCATAAACAATAAGGAATATGATATAATGCAGTACAATTTAAATTTAACATACAACAACATTTTACAATTAATTTAATCGACCCTGTCAATAAAGCAAGCACTTTTGAAGTTTCCCTTACTCCCCTACTTCAGGTGATATGTATCTTTCTAATACTTGTTAATGAAAAAAATGTTTCAATGTACGTAATGAACTGTGTATGTAAATTTCATTACACTAAGGTATAATTTTTTTTTCAATTATACTTCTCACAAAACTGTTTTAAAAGTGCTCATTAAAGTTGACAGTACTAATTTCATTTATAATGCTTCCTTATTAGCTTTTCATGCTGACATAGAAGTTGTAAATCATCTAATTATGACCAAAGATATTTACAGTAAATCATCCCCAGGGGTGCAAATCTGCTTCTGAGGCAGGAGGAGCTCTGATTTCAGCAGGCGTATGTGTGTGTGTACCCGCATAAAATGTGCATGTTAATGGGATATTATATATATATATATCAGGTATGTTTTTGTCTTTAATTCTTCTTCCTATTTAACTAATTTTTCTTTACAACCTCCATTCCACCAACCCATTTTCTTCAAAGGATCTAAAATATGAATAGGTCTGGCACTGTAACCAAGCCCATCAAGAGTCTGCTAAGACCTCGTTGATATGGTGACCTCGGGCCCCTACTAATCCATGTTTCAACCGTTCGAAGAAGGAGGCCTTTAATTTTTCCAAGGTTATGAGCCACTGAATGTTGTGATTACATGTTATAAACATATGCTGTAGTAAAATATAAGAACACAAAATGTTGAAATATTAATAATCAAAGCATAGTGTCTCAAGGAGCTCAAATGCACCCCTCCTCCCCCCCCCAAAGGTCCTGCTGAGCGCAGTTGCAACAATGCACACAACACCCTCTCATCAGGCCTGACTGTAATACCAGGAGTATATCACAGACCAGACACCCCGTAGTTTAGGAGCAAAGAGTAGGTTGCAGTTTTGCACTTCACATAACTTAAAAAATGTTATCATTACACATATTTATTGTTTCAAAAACTTGCAACTACCATACATCTGAACACCTTAGCTATGTGATATAATAAAAAATACATAAATATTGTGTATTTTCTGGGCTGTGTGTGTGTGTGTTTTGTGTGTGTGTGTATGTGTGTATATATATATATGATATATATATATATATATATATATATATATATATATATATATATATATATATATATATATATATATATATGTAGTGTAATTTCTGGGCTGTAAAGATATGTGGTCACTGCTTTGTTTGCAGAGCCATTGCGGGTGATTTGAAGTCTAGCATTAGTATTTCTGGTTTTGACTTCTACTACTGGTGTGAGATCTTTTTTCATTGTAAAATTTGCACTGGTTACTTAAAAATAACAAGAAATGTAAGTTCACCTATTATCGTCCCTTTGAGTAAGTATCTGTTGCATGTACATTAGACACTTCTGAATTCTGTAATGTCCTAAAATATATTAGGTATGAGATGAAGTTCCATTTTATTGCTGAAAGATTATGTACTTCAATTTTTGGAGTAAGGATTAGAAAAAAAGGATACTACAATACACAAATAAGGAGATAAATAAATAGGCCTATAACGTGTATGATGTGGCAATCTGAGACCCATACTTGGGAGTGGAGATGAAGAGGGTGTACAGAAAGACAGATTTATTCTTAGTAGTTGATGGACAAGGAATACGAGGGAGGGGAGGGAGAGGAAGGATACAGACCATCAGAAACGGTGAAGACACAAACGGAGCAAACTGCAGGAGAGGAAGAAGGTGGAGAGAATAGTGAGAATGTTCAAGATGGTGAGAGGTATAAGAAACAAGGTTCAAGCAGAACTTTATTGGGGAAGAGAGGGTACACTGTTGTAAACTGAACTATAAAAGAGTGGAATGAAAGAAACAGGTGGCTGTAAGGTGAAGGGATTTAGGGAGATGGTGAGTAAGCTAGTAACAGGCTGACTTAAATGGGAGGCCAAGACAAATTAAGGGGAGAAATACCATGTCACAGGACAGCCCAATTGCAGGAAGGCTATCTTAATCCTATAACCAGCTTACGAAATGTTATTCTTTACTACTAACCTCACAATGAACCATCGGCCAAGATACCAAAGTTGTTGTTTGTAATAGGCCTACTGTTCACTTATAAAAACATAATCGTGACTTTGACCATTGGAAATGATATGCATTGAACACACACATTCCGGAATTTTTAGTACTGCAGTTGCAGAGTCAAAGAACTGCTAAAATCGTTGTCCAGTGCAGTTAAGAAGATCGAAAATAATGTTGTATCACCCGCCTAACCCTTTTCATCTCGTACAAAAATAAGATTGTAGCAGACCCATTTAAATAACTGAAACATTTAACTCGCTGGTAGAACTTTCTTCACATAAGCAGCATGCACTTCAAGCACCATTCGTTTGAACCAAAACCATAAAACTATTTTTGCAATTTTCTGTTGATAGTAGTATTATATACACTTTACTGCATCCTTCAAATATTATTGGGTATATTTCTGCACAAATATAGTAGACAAGTCTTGTCAACAAAATACTTTCGTAACTAAACGTCGGCGGAGATTTAAGCGAGACTTCCTAAAATAATATGACAAACTAAGACACTCAACATTAAAAATGTGATTTTACTAAAATTTATGTCGCAGTAAATTTATTTGTAAAACACTACACTTGGTTGGTTATGGTCGTTCTCTCGGTAAGCAAAATAGTCAACAAACAGCACTGAACTCTGGGTAAAATCTGCGTTGTCTGTGTTCCACGCGTCGGAAAAGTTGAGATTGGCCCAATATTTTCGGCGCAGGGTATGCAGATAACGCGGAAAGACAAATAAGCGTTCTGATTGGCCGAGAGCATTTTCCGCTCTGTCTGTTCGGCATTGTCGGCGACCGTGTGAATCCACCTTAAACTAGTAAGCAGGGGGTGTAAACAGCATAGGGAACTACTGTGACCCATAACTAGTTCAGTGTATGCTCGTTTCAACGCTGTGAGAAATAAATGCATTTTGGGAAGTTTTCAATTTTTCATTTGTAAAATGGCGATTTGTTTGTTTGTAATAGCGTGGCATGAAAGAGGTTATTTCATTTTTTTCATTTCAATGTGATGTAATTTGATATGAAGTCAATTGGAACAGGCAGCGACAGTACGAAACATGTAGATTTTTCGTTGTTTTATATTCTAGCTTTAAATTGCTGAAATGAGTGGGATGAAGAAATGTTGTGTTCCTAGCTGCGACGATAAAATTTCCGTTCGGCACCGTTTCCCCGTGTACGAACAAGAAGTTTACAATATTTGGTTAAAAATAATTGGTAATAATAATTTATTTGACTTCCATCCAGAGAAGGTGTACAGATATAAAGCGACATTTCAACGATGTGTGCAAGATACCAGGTTTAAAGAAACTTAAATTGTACATTCTTCCAATGTTGCACTTACCAGGTAAGTTGCTTTTTAATTATAAAATATATGTACCTAGAGAAACTATCGAGTAAAATTACTATCTGTCAATCGTCTGTGCTTTCGTTTAGGTTATTGCATCCTTTATAGGCTGTGTTCCAATTCGTTGCAATGTTCACTTGCACTTGAGCCCTTTTTGTCCCATAATTCCTCACGAGCCCTTGACCCCTTTGAGACGAAGTGTGTATTCGTGGTTTCGGACACCCTTATTCACTTAAACAACATAACCTATATTGTATATATTTAAATAAATTCAACAATACTGCTATTCAGAATTTATAAAACATATGTTTCGTGATAGGAATAAAACTGTTTTTGAGATAACACAGGTGAAATGTTTAATAATTACTTACATTAAGCTAACTATATTACTACCTGTTTACTGAATCAAGTGGCGGTAAGGATACTCGGCTCAATGGAAACGGTAAAAAAAATTATATTGATTGACTTATGTTTGTACATATTTTTAATTGCGCTTAAATTAACTTAAAAATGTTTTCAATTTGCTTTTTATTTAGGGAATATAAAGGGAACGTGTATAGGGTTACCAGACGTCCTCTTTTACCCGGAAATGTCCTCTTTTCAACGCCTCGCAAACTGTCCGGCCGGGTTTCACGAAAATGGGCCAAATGTCCTCTTTTTCAAGAACATACAGCCAAGATGTATTTTACATATGGTCTCTGTGCCACGAAATGTTTAGGAACGGTGCCGACCACGGTCGTAGAAGAACAGGTCTGGACACTCGCCTATCTAACAATGTATTTTGTTTGACCCCCTTGTTGTTTGGCTGTAGTTCGTCAAGTTGTCGCCGTCTGGAGGAGGCAGAGGTTGTCGGAACAGGAACACAAAGAACTGTAGGGTACCGAACACGTACAGTAAATAGTTCCGATGCGTAAAACTGCTTGGGCGCCACCTGGTCTGTGCCCTGCCTGGCCAGGAAGGTGTTTGTCAATCTCAGGGCGTAGGGTTCGGTGACGTGCCTCTCCTTCCTCCGGCGAGTCGAGCAGGTAATGTTAATGATGTCGAGGATTTAGGCGCGTGGCGGACTCGGAAGGAACACCTACGGACACTATTCGAGGGTTGTGCTTCACGACCCTTCCCCTAGGACCTATATGAAGGCCAGCTCCTACCACACATGCGCTCACTCTCACTTCCCGAATCCCGAGTATCCCACGACGTCCTTCCTGTCACAGCACTGAACCACATCTCCCTGCCACCGAAAGTGGCAGATGCTCTCTCTCTTTCTCTCACAAGTGGGGAGGGGAGAAACCTCTGTGCTTGGGCAAGATTGGGCTGACCCTACCAGGTCAAGGACCTGGTACAACGACAAAGTTACCGAGAATATTGTACTTTTTGGCGCTGTTTTCCGGGCGGTCGGACTCAAAACTCCGTCCACACATTTCCATTGTTAAATTTATAAAGTAAATAAATATTGCTGGAGCCTTTTCTTAAATTTGTGAGCGAAGAAAGTATTTCATAATTTGATAAAAAATACGTTTTGATAAATTGTTTATCTTAGTGGAAAGGAAGTGGGCGGAGTTTAGTCCGGCCGCCCTAACATCAGTGCCAATAAAACACAATATTCTCGGTAACTTGGTGAACTACAGCCAAACAACAAGGGGGTCAAATATCCAGGCGAGTGTCCTGACCAGTTCTTCTACGGCCGTGGTGCCGACAGACCTCGCACTTATGTGCATTTTCTTTACTTTGGAAATTATTACATTGTTCGTTTGTTATACACATGTTTACAGAAAGTGCGATTGTCAGCCATGTTGGATACTATTTAATTTTTTTTATTTGGTACTGCTAATATACTTGGAGTTTATTTCTAGAAATTATGATTTATTTTTAAAAATTTACTCTGCTAAACTATGAGATAATAAAGTAACTAATTTGTACATTTAGAATATTTTTTTTTTTGCTGTACTTAAGAGTGTTTCTTTAGTGTCCTCGTTTTTAATGCTTTGAACAAAGTACGTCCTCTTTTTGGGTTACACTGCTGTGGTATCCCTTAACATGTAAGAGAACATATTTGCGCACATTAGAAAATCATGAAATATTAACTAAATTTCATAGTCGCTTCGCCATTTCGCGCAACATTTCTACACAGTTATCATGTGATCACACTTCGTAAATAAATATATCTCCAGTTCAAACACTCGTCTGTCGAGTATCGCAACAAAGTGTATAAGGGGATATCGCACTTACCCCTAGCTAAAGAGGACATTTAAGAGTGCATTCGTACCCTTCGCTCGAATTGGAATAGCACTAGATTGACGTGACATCCGCGATGCAACTTTTAAGGGCACGAAGCCAGTTAAGGGCCCTAACGGCCTGAATTGGAATACGGCTTCTACATATGCTAATGTCTCCATTCCTAAGTCTCCACAAAAAAAAGCAACATTTACAGAGAATAAATATTCAGATGCTGCCCATGGCTTCTGACATAGCCTCATAGATAGGGCTGCATATAAGGAGGAACATTTGCAACCTTTAAAAGGAAAAGGGGAGGAGTTCTAAAAAATATTTTTTTAAAGAAAGGTGTTACAGGGCCTCCCCTCAAACGATTCAAGGACATACCGATAATCAATTTCGTCAAACAGTTTAAAACTTTTGGAGGTATCAATTTTTTTAATATCGAAATCCACAAACATAATATTATCAAATTTTACTTGCCGTTGTACTACTGTAGTGTATTGGAACAAAATTCATAAAATCCACTAACATAAATTTTTCAAATTTTACACACCTTTCGATTACTGTGTTGAGCATATGAAATAGCAAGTCCTTGGTGGAAAAATAATACCATAATAATGTTACCCTAATAATTGAACTTTCGCAAGTGGCCTCTTTCCCGTCCCTACAACACTTGACGTAAGCGGGGGTCGTGATTAGGTGTTGTTTGCCCGGTGCACCAGCCCGTTAAGAGAAAACGGGCACTCATGAGAGCAGAGACTCTAGGTTTCAGGGTCATGTGGCCGACGGCCGTGGCGTTGCAAGAATACTCCCCCCCCCCTACGTTGCTAATTTACTTACGCAAGGGAATCTTATGGCATTCCCCACGCCCGTAGCGCTAAGGTAGAAAAGTACACACATAAAATAAACTGTAGGTATAGCACTGGAAGGCGGGTTGAAGGGTCCCGCGCCCTGATGGCCGTGAAGCAGCAAGCAATAAATACGAACCTGTAGTTGGAAATGTACTTAATAGAAAACACCATGTTCCAATAATACACACACTGGTGGCGCAATATGCCGATTCAGCCCTAAGCCCGGCCGGTGGGCGATGCTGTAAAGTGGAAATTCACTGCGCGGGCGAAAAATAGAATTTAAGTTATGCCCCTGGGCGACGAGTTGCAGGGGTGAACGGTACACCTTCAGGCCAGTAAAGTTAAATTAAATGTTCCAGATGAAAATATGACTATAGATACAATACTGATTAACACAAAGTCTTGAAGGGCCTAGAGTGACGTGCACGTCGACCGTCCCGGTCCGCCGCGTAATGCCAACTGGCGAGTCCTTCCCGCGTGCATGACGTCGTGCCGCCAAAGCGCGGGAAGCACTCGCCGAAAAACACAAAATCACTAAATTAAACAAGGGCAAAGGTCCTAAACACTCACAGTAACACAGCTTGAGGGTTAGAGTCCCAAATTTGAATAACGGTCTAGTTTATAGGGAGTTTACATAAATTAAAGTTACGTGAAATTTTGAACCACAAGACACTTAAAAACAATTAGACACTGAATTTTTACGTTAATTGAATGATAATAATTATGACACAACACTGGTAATTACTGATTAACTAAAACAAGAAAATGTTTGGGGGAGAACACGTGCAGATATTTGGGCGGTGAAGTCCAACTTGCCGCGAAGTGCAGGGGTGTATTACTGGGTTTAAGGTTAAATACGAAAAGGCTTAAAAGAGACACAGTATACATGGAACACACTTACCCCTGGCCTTTGTATATTACTGCCTGCTAAATGGCGTAACTCCCATTGACGGAGCAAGCACGGGAGTCCTATTACAAAGTGTTTAACTTTAATGTTGATTTGTGTCGCTTCTCGTCAAGGGGGCACATTCCTACCATATAATGGCATTTCTTTGGGGCCGACGCACACACTGGTGGCACCCGGCGTCGCGGGGGCGGGGTCTGGACGCCGCTACCTTGTGTGCCCACGTGGCCGGGTGCGTACCCACATGTCGTGGCTGTACGGGCGCTCGGCCCGTTCCGTAATGGTGGCTTGATGCGCATGACAGGCTCAGAGAGAGGGAGTTGCGGAACAACCCGCGTCAAAGGCCCCCCTCCTGGGAGCCCGTCTGTGCATTACAACGCCGCCACCGCCTTACCTGCAGCAAGAGGGACTCCAGGGGCCAGCTGGCTGCGTGCGGAGGAAGTACCTGCCTGGCTGGGGTGGCTGACGACTGCGGAGTGCCGTTGCCTTCGTCTGGGGGGCCGGATCGTCGTGGCAGGAGGTGCACCCGGGGTGCAATCCATGTCCCGTACGTCTCGACCGGCAGGAAGGCAGTAGGCCTTCCCCGCCCCGTACATGGTCCCCAGGGTCCAGGTCACCCGGGTCGTGCTGCAGAGGTTGACGCGGAGCTGAGTCCTGTACAGCTGTGGTGGGGAGGGGCGACAAGGGCGCCCTGTCCCCCCTCGTGCGGTGCTGGTGCCAGGTCGACCTCCATGTCGTATCGTCTGATCTGCGACAGGCCAGAGGGTGCCTGGTTGTCGTCTTCGGCCAGCGGCAACTGTACGTCGGCGTCGCCTGTCCCTCCTCGGTCTCTGTCTTGAACAGGCGGTCCTGTTACCTCCACGCCGGTCATGGCGCTTCGGTGGCGGAGTAGGTCCGCGTTGGCAGGTACCCCTCGACGCCAGGGGCCGAGACGCGTACGACTCCGTCGGTGGGCCCGTGGAGCCTCGCCGGAACTCTTGGGCTGTTACGTTGTTCAGGTGAGCACGTAGGCTTCTCTTCACTAGTGTCGACTGCAACTCTGTGCCATCTGCCTTCTGCTGCCGTAGTCGGCGGTGTCCGGCTCGCGAAGAGGCGCCTTACGCACCCAGGGGGGACCATCTCCTTGACGCAGGGTGCTAGGTGGCGCCATGTCTGGTGGGTCTGCCCTGGGAGGCGTGGTGCCGTGGGGCGTTCCTCCCCTGTTTCCATAAGCAGCTCGCAGATCATCTCTATGTATTTTGTTTACTCGGTCGTTGTGGCGCCTAACGAGGTAGGTGGTCCTGCCGCACGCTCGTACAATCTGGTGTGGTCCGCTCCACTTGGCGGCGAAGCCTGCGCAGTAGTTCTTTTTTCCTGCCGAGAGAGGGGGCGTCTCGTGGTTTTGAGCCACTGTTGCGCGTAACGCTCCTGGTTGGCCCTCATCGCCGCGTGCTGCTCCTGCCATCTCTCTGTTCTAACTTCAGGGCGTCCAGGTTCCCCCTCGTTGATGGCAGCACACTTGTACTCTCCTGGGAGCCTGAGATTGCTTTCCAGTAGTGCCACTGCTGGTGATTGTCCGGTGGCCGTGATCACCCGGCACCTAATTGTGAACAGGGCTGCGGGCAGGTGTTCGGCCCAGGTCTCATGCCTTTTCCCCTTACGGAGTCGGAGCTGCATCTTCAAATCCTGATTCCGACGTTCCGTGGGGTTGGCTCTCGTGTGGTACACCAGTATGGTATGGTGATAAACACCCCACTTCCCACAGGCGTCTCTCCATTTCCCCCCGGTGAATTGTGACCCATTGTTCGTAAGCAGGACCTTCGGGTAGCCCCATCTTGCATAAAATTCCGTGTCCAGTGTTCGCACTAGGTTCTTAACACGTGTGCTGGGAACAGCGTAGGCTTCCATCCATCTCGAATACATGTCTGTCACCACTAAAATTAAGCGCTTGCCGTTCGTGGAATGGGGGTATGGGCCCATGATGTCTAGGGCGACAGTTTCGAAGGGGCACTCCGGCAGATGTGGAGCTGCTGTTGTTCGCCGTCGGTTCTTTGCGACTTGTACTTATTGCATGTCTCGCAGCTTCTGACATACCGTTGCACAGCCTGAGTCACCCCTGGCCATTAGAACAGGCGGCTTACATTGCGGGCGGTCTGGCACGCACCCGGATGTCCGGCGAAGTGTGCATCGTGGGCATGTCGTAGCACGTTCCAGTGCTCACCCTGGGGCACAAACAGTCTCCACTGTCCCTCCCGAAGGGGAGGGTGTGTCTCTATTCGTTCGTCGACTACCCACCACTGGTGTACCAACGCGTTCGTGCACTCCTGGCGTTTGTTCTGACATGTGGGACAGTCTCGTTGCGCCGCTACAACCGCCTCATACAGGGTGTTAACATTGGCCTCTTGCGGTTCTGCTATCAGCTGATATATCTGGGTGTCAGCTGGTTGCGGTCCGGGCGGCAGGATATCGTCCCAGTCCGTCACGTCGCGCACGATGATGTCAGTGCGCGGCGCCCACGACAATGCGTCGGCCAGTTTATTGTCGTTCCCCGCTACATGTTCGACCTCGAAATCGTAGCCCTGCAGTGCCATTGACAACCACGCAAGTTTACTGCGCGCTTCGCGCATGGACTACAGCCACACGAGACACCTGTTGTCGGTGCGCAGAATGAATCTCTGGTATTCCAAGTATGCTCTGCAACGTTTCATCGCCCATACAACTGCTAAGCACTCTTGCTCGTTTACATGGTCTTTCTGTGGAGCCAAACTTGGCGCTCGAGAAGTCTGTTACACGTCGTGCCCCCGTATCGCCGTAATGGTACAGCACCGCACTGACCCCTTCTTGACTTGCATCTGTATGGAGGTACAGTGGGCGCTGACAATCGTAGTGGGCTAGGGTCTCGCACCTCGTGAACACAGTCTTAATGTCTCGGAATGCCATGTCCGCCTCTGCGGTCAAACTGTATCTTCTCTGCGGGGAGAGGAGAGCTGTCAATGGTGCTGTTATGGTCGCGAACCCCTGTATGTGCTCACGCAGCCAGTTTATCAGGCCGAAATATTGCGCAGTTGTTTGCGCGTGCCTGGTGGTTGGCACTCCTCTACTAGATGCAGGTGTTCGGCGTTGGGTTCAATCCCTTTCTCGCTGACCATGTGGCCTAGGAATTCAATGTTGGCCTTCTCTATATGGCATTTGGGCACTGCATATGTCAGCCCATTGATGGCCAGGCGTTCTAGGACGAGCGACAAGTGGATCAGATGTTCTTCCCATGTGTTCGACCATATGAGCACGTCGTCGAGGTAGGCTAATGTGAACTCGCCGGCCAGTCCACTCAGTACCTGCACCATCATCGTTTGGAACGTCGCAGGTGCTCCTTTACGGCCGAATGACATTGCGCAAAATTGGTATTGGCTGCCATCTGGGGCCGTGAATGTGGTTTTCTCCCGGTCATCCTGCCGCACCGGAACTTGCCAGTAACCGCTCCGCAGGTCTAGGGAGGAGAATACTTTTGCGCGTCCGATGGCATTCAGAGCATTCTTGACGCTGATGTATGGTGGGGACAGGTTTTCTGTCGCGAGATTCACGCATCTCAGATCTACGCAGAAGTACAGTGTGCTGTCTTTCTTGGGAGCTAACGTTATTTGTGAATTGTACCGGCCGTTGGCCGGTTTAATGACTCCCTCTGCCAGCATCTCTTTGATCAGTTCTTTAATAACTTGGACCTGGTGTGGCAAGTAGCCCCTCGGGGGCATGTAAATAGGCTTGTGTGTGGTGAGGTCGATTCGGTGTTCCGTCACCGCAGTACATCTCAGGATATCATTAGCCGCGAACACTTCGCTCCTCTCGTCTAAAAGTCGTTGAAATGCCTCTCTGTACACTGGGGGTACTTCGTTTGAGATATCCTCGAGTCTAACTGTGGTGGCAAGTTCCCTTGTTTTCGCTTCTGTACTGTTTGCAGTTCTGCGTTCAACAGTGCCGAAGTGTATGCGTCTCGCCGGGGGCTCCACCACTGTGTTCTGTTCAGTAAGCCAAGGCAGGCCCAAGATGGCGTCCTCCCTCAACTCCGGTGCTACCAAAGCTGAGGTTATTGTCTCTATGTCCCTGATGTGTACAACAATGGTGGCTTGGCCTATCGCTTGGCACTTCACGCCCTCGGCAGCTAGCTGAACACGCTGATTGAATTTCAACCTGGTTTTAGTATTAACAGATTCTGGCCGAATGAAACTGTGTGAAGCCGCTGTGTCTACTAGCGCATAACAGCTGAGGTTGTTTATGCTTACTAAAATTTTGATTGATGGATGGTGTCTACTATGGATTTGCTAGAGTAGAGCGTGTTGTGGTGTCTGGTTGTTTACATTGACACTGGGGTACACGGTGACGTCAGGTCCCGTGGCCCCTACTGTCTGTTTCCCGACTGGGACTTGTTATTCTTGTCCCTTTGCCACGGCCTTTCCGGCGCCCTAGGGCAGTCTTTATGCCAGTGCAACTGTTTGCCAGGGCAGAACTGACATGGGAACGGACTGGCATGAAAAAGTCTAGCGAGCGTCGCTGTTTCATGTTGGTATGCACATCACCCTTGGAATAATCACTCTCATACCTTGTGTTCCTTTCGCGTTGTCGCTCACCGCCTGTCGCTGCTGTCCTTGGTGTTGCTAGTTGTGCAGCTGTGGTGGATCGGTCAGCGCCGCCGCTCCCGCGCAGTGTCGCGGGCGGCTGGAGCGTCTCTCTCTCGAACAGTGCGGTGGCCTTTATGAACTCTTCTGGCTCGTACAACAGTAGTGGCACTAGCAAAGCGCGGAACTCTGGGCGCGCGTTTTGGCGTTGGTAGTAAGCACTTGTCGCGCACTAAGGTATGGTTGGTATTTGCGCAGTAGGTGGTACTTGCGCAATGCAAACGCTGACAGTGGCTCGTTCCCCTGTGGCTCCAGCGCGAGCCGGCTATGTGCTTGTAGTGACATGAACGCTTCCCCGTATTGTGACAGGAACAGTCCTCGAAATTCGTTCCACGCCATCCCATATCGCATCATACTCGACCACCACCTGCTGGCTTGGCCCGTCAGCTGCTTTCCGATGACTTGCGGCCATTCTTCGTCGCTAATGCCGTACTGGTGTAGGCGGCCTTCACAGTCCTCGAGGAACGCCTCCAGGTCCTCTCTCGTTGATCCCGCGAAAGTTGGTAGCATCTGGAATTGGCGAGGTGTCGACATGGCCGGCGGGCGCGTCACGGCCGCCTCCTTTACCCGCGGCGTCACTGGAGTGCGCCAGGTACTCGTAAACATTGGCGGTAATGACATGTTCTGAATGGCTGCGACAATTGTTCGTGGGACAGCACTGTGACCTTGGTTGCTGGCCTCGGTGGGGTGGTTCTGCCAGTTCGGTGTCTCCGACGGAGGTTGTTGCGTAGCAGCGATACAGCCAAAACACAGGAAGACCGTGCCGACTACTGTCTGCTTCTCCTCGACCACGAGGCATTCCACATGCGTGTCTTGCTCACAGTACTTGCACTGCAACGTAGCTCCCGCCTCCACGCGGCATCACGGTCTCTGCACTCGCGTACTGGTGGATCAGGTACCTTGCTGCCTCCCATCGCGAATAGTGTGGAGACTCGGTGTTTTGCGCCGTCACTGGGTGAGCATGCCGTCGTGGCTCCCACGCTCGTCTCGCACATGTCGCACCGGAAGGGTCCCATGTGTGCCTTCATCACTTCCGCGGCCGACAAGCATCCCTCGTGGTATTGCGTAGAACACATCACGCACGGTACGGTGCACTGTCCTGGATGCAGACAGACCAGGCTGTCACACACTTTACGCTTCCAAATGTCACTGTAGTTTGGTTCCTGTTTAAAGTTTGTTTGTTGTGCTGCGGACGCACACGCGGTTGCACACGGTGTATTCCAGTTGGCAGCTTCCCGTCTTGTACCACACTGCATACCTGTGTGTACATCATTGGACGTCACTTGCAGGGGAAAGTCGCGGTTGTCGCGGAAGATGTTATGTGGGTGCCAGTTTGGTAATAGCGCCTTCACGTGGCATCTGTGGTGTGCGGGATGTTCAGGCAGAGGCTCATAGCATTGGTCGCACACGTGGCCGGTGGCTTCATACGCACCATGGTATGCCATGTCGCAGAACCACGGTAGCACGCGTGGCGCGGACGATCAGCTGGTCAGGTCACCGACCTTGGCATAGCAGACTCCCTGCACGTGGCGCAGTAGGGGGGCAGGTGGCCTGGGGGTTGACGCTGTCCTTGATGCGCATGCTGCCACTCCTTGGATGGAGCAAGGTGTGGTGAGGGGGTCGCGCGGTCAGTTGCTGCCACAAGATGGCCGCCCTCGTGTACTTTCTCCCTCTGCCTCCGACAATGGCGACCACGCGGCCTCCGCGCGCGAATTTTACCGTAACCGTAACTGCGTTGGTGCGTGATTGTAAACGCCACATAAGTTGGGCGACAATTTGACGTGAGCAGGGGTCATGATTAGGTGTTGTTTGCCTAGTGCGCCAGCCCGTTAAAAGAGAACGGGCACTCATGAGAGCAGAGACTCTAGGTTTCAGGGCCATGTGGCCGACGGCCATGGCGTTGCAAGAATACTCCCCACTCTACGTCGCTAATTTACTTACGCAGGGGAATCTTATGGTGTTCCCCACGCCTGTAGCACTAAGGTAGAAAAGTACACACATAAAATAAACTGTAGGTATAGCACTGGAAGGCGGGTTGAAGGGTCCCGCGCCCTGATGGCCGTGAAGCGGCAAGCAATAAATACGAACCTGTAGTTGGAAACGTATTTATTAGAAAACACCATGCTCCAATAATACACACACTGGTGGCGCAATATGCCGATTCGGCCCTAAGCCCGGCCGGTGGGCGATGCTGTAAAGTGAAAATTCACTGTGCGGGCGAAAAATAGAATTTAAGTCATGCCCCTGGGCGACGAGTTGCAGGGGTGAACGGTACACCTCCAGGCCAGTAAAGTTAAATAAAATGTTCCAGATGAAAATATGACTATTGATACACTACTGATTAACACAAAGTCTTGAAGGGCCTAGAGTGACGAGGACGTCGACCACCCCGGTCCGCCACGTAATGCCAACTGCCGAGTCCTTCCTGCGTGCATGACATCGTGCCGCCAAAGCGCGGGAAGCACTCGCCGAAAAACACAAAATCACTAAATTAAACAAGGGCAAAGGTCCTAAACACTCACAATAACACAGCTTGAGGGTTAGAGTCCCAAATTTGAATAACGGGTTAGTTTATAGAGAGTTCACGTAAATTAAAGTTACGTGAAATTTTGAATCACAAGAACCTTAAAGAATTAGACACTGAATTTTTACATTAATTGAATAATAATAATTATGACACAACACTGGTAATTACTGATTAACTAAAACAAGAAAATGTTTGGGGGAGAACACGTGCAGATATTTGGGCGGTGAAGTCCAACTTGCCGCGAAGTGCAGGGGTGTATTACTGGGTTTACGTTTAAATACGAAAAGGCTTAAAAGAGACACAGTACACATGGAACACACTCCTGGCCTTTGTATATTACTGCCTGCTAAATGGCGTAACTCCCATTGACGGAGCAAGCACGGGAGTGCTATTACAAAGTGTTTAACTTTAACGTTGATTTGTGTCGCTTCTCGTCAAGGGGGCACATTCCTACCATTTAATGGCAGTTCTTTGGGGCCGAGGCACACACTGGTGGCACCCGGCGTCGCGGGGACGGGGTCTGGACGCCGCTACCTCGTATGCCCTCGTGGCCGGGTGCGTTCCCACATGTCGTGGCTGTACGGGCGCTCGGCCCGTTCCGTAATGGTGGCTTGATGCGCACGACTAGCTCAGAGAGAGGGAGTTGAGGAACGACCCGCGTCACACTAATCTACCTGACCATTTGATGTACTGATTTCATTCACGAAGGTAAAATTTGCATCTGGAAGTAAACAAAGATACCTACTGTTAAGGAACACATTTTAGGTTAGAAATTATAAAATAGGAGATAGTTTTATGAATATGCAAATTTTTGTACCCTGGAAACAGCATTTGATATTTTATTGTTTTAGCCCATACAGAACACTTGGTTGCAGAAACGTTGCCACAACGTTGTATTGTTTCATTTCGGTTGCATGTATATCGTCGACATTGCAGTAACGTTTGAAAAGTACCAACGTTTCAGCTTTTTATGCGTTGATATTGAAAGTTTTTTTGTAATGTTGCTACAGCATTGACAATGGTCGCCTACTACCTGGTCAAGAACTCTCCTTTGAGATTCCGTTTTAAATAACCTTTTAAATAATTTTGAACTACGACTTATTTGTGTACTTATTATTTATATTATAAATGTAATTATTGTTGATGCTTTCTTAGTACTCATTTATATTACGAATTCATTTAATTGCCGTTGTAACTTGTAATACGTTAATGATGTACTTGCCCCCACCCTGGTGGAAAAATACTCTAATATTAAACCAAAAAACCACTATATCAAACCTCAATTCACCACTAATATACTCCATAAAACCACCAAAGTAAAACACCATTTCTAGTGTGTTTGTGGTGTGTTTATCTGCATACCAAGATTGAGGAATACACTCCATTTTTGGTATATTACAGAGCAAATATGGTAACCTACACAAAATGCACGCCACCATACACACTTTACTTACATCAAATTCACGCTAAGCAAATACACCAATCTCCGGCGTTTTGTTGCAAAAACACTCCAATTTTGGTAGGTTGTGATAGTGTGAATTTGGTGAAACTACACCAAACACACACCATCGGATACACTTTATTTACGCTAACTTCACGCTAACTAAATACATCAATCCCTGGTGTTTTGTTGCAAAAACACACCAATTTTGGTAGGTTGTGATAGTGTGAATTTGGTGAAACTACACCAAACACACACCAACGGATACACTTTATTTACGCCAACTTCGCGCTAACCAAATACACCAACCTCCGGCGTTTTGTTGCAAAAACACACCAATTTTGGTAGGTTGTGATAGTGTGAATTTGGTGAAACACACACCAACGGATACACTCTATTTATGCCAACTTGGCGCTAACCAAATACACCAATCTCCGGCGTTTTGTTGCCAAAACACACCAATTTTGGTAGGTTGTGATAGTGTGAATTTGGTGAAACTACACCAAACACACACCAACGGATACACTCTATTTACGCCAACTTCACGCTAATCAAATACACTAATCTCCGGCGTTTTGTTGCAAAAACACAGCATCGGATACACTTTATTTACGCCAAATTCACGCTAACCAAATACACCAATCTCCGGTGTTTTGTTTCAAAAACACACCAATTTTGGTAGGTTGTGATAGTGTGAATTTGGTGAAACTACACCAAACACACACCAACGGATACACTCGATTTACGCCAACTTAACGCTAACCAAATACACCAATCTCTGTCGTTTTATTGCAAAAACACACCAATTTTGGTATATTGTGATAGTGTGAATTTGGTGAAACTACACCAAACACACACCATCGGATACACTTTATTTATGCCAACTTCACGCTAACAAAATACACCAATATCCGTCGTTTTATTGCAAAAACACACCAATTTTGGTAGGTGGTGATAGCGTGAATTTGGTGAAACTACACCAATTTTGGTATGTTGTAATAGTGTGAATTTGTTGAAACACATACCATCAGATACACTTTATCTACAACTCCACACTAACTAAATACCCCAATCTTCAGAATTTTGTTAGAAACATCTCCAGTACTGGAGTTGTTATAGTGTATTACATAAAACACATAACATCACATATCCTTTATTTGAGCCAACACTATGCTAAAGAAAGACACCATACCCACCGTTCTGCTGCAAACATTGATGCTGAAGCCAGAAGGTTGATTGAATTATCAACGTGGGAAATATTTCTTGGTATTGGTCTGCTTAATGTGTTGACTTATATAGTTGTTTATACAAGCCATTTAATATGTAGCAGGGATAACAAATGCTAAAATTTTTTGAACACGAATACCTGTTTTCTCTTAGCAAATATTTTACTTATTGGTCACAAGTTGATGGTTTGCTACAGTATACAGGATGTCTGGTCCATGCTTAATGTTTCTCCGTAGCGATGTAGAGGACCTTCAGACAAGTAAAATGATGTAGGACACTTGGGGTACTCGGACGGGAAATGTCCTAAAATTGGTAACGAAGATGTAATATGATGTCACACCTGCCTCGCGCCGTAGTCGTCACTTAGCAGCTCCAAATATGACGCAGGTACAACCTCAATGTTTCACCTCATTTACTTTTCAGTTTGGAAACGTTTTTGTTTTATGTTAGGGTAGTTTAAACGGAGTTGTTCAGATGCGGCCTAATTTGGCTTTGAAAGTGTTATTGTTAATTTTCAGGTTAATCATTGATTTGCAAACATTACTTCATCTTCTTGTTTCTAACTAAAGCCTTGAACGTTTTGGTGCAATTAATTAAAGAGGATGTCACTACAGAAATCTTACACTAACAAAAACATTATCTTGATTTGTACAGCAACAGCTTCAGTTCTTTGCGCAACTAAAACAATGAAACCACAATGCAGGGCTTTTTAATCAAAGACAAAGGAAAACAAACATTATAACAAATGAAACTTTTGAAGAGACCAAGACTCGAACCCCGGAAGGCTGACTTTAAACGTGCACTGAGCCATACTGACAGCAAGCAGATGAGGCGAACCGTTCAGATTGTACCAGTGCTAAATTTGGAGCTGCTAAATGACTACGGCGTGACGTCATATTACATTTTTTTGCCAATTTTAAGGCATTTCCTGTCCAAGTACCCCTTCCCCTTCCAAGTGTCATATTACTTGTCTGAAGGTCCTCTACGTCGCTACGGATGGTTTAAAATGTTAAGCATGGACACCCGTAGTTTAATACAACACTTCTACGATAAGCCAAGGTTCATTCAGAAGAGGCTGAGACAACACTCTTTACATGTACAAGTTACAAGTATAAAACTAAATTTCTTGTAAAACTAGATACATATTATGAAAACATGATCTTTTTATCAAATTAGTAACAAAAGGTAGGGTTCTGAAGCTGATGGGGGAAAAATTGGGAAAAATAGTTTTCTCCTTTGATATGAAAATAGAAAAAGTGAGATTTTTTTTGTTAGGGTGAAAAATTACAGAAAATAAAAAAAATTATTAAATTCATTATACTCTTTACAAATCTGGATGGTAAACCCATTTACATTCAGTGCCTATCTGCCAATAAACATAGTACCACAAAAAGGAATGTGATTATTAAATTCAACATAAATTTGCAGAAAAAATCTAAAAATTGTACAGTACAATAAACAGTTTCACTAATTAACCAGAAACTGATGTTATAAACTAATTAAATCACTGCCAAAAAATTGTGTAGTTAAAGTTTACAATAAGTAACATTATAGTACAATTATTATTAATGACCTTGCATCAGCTGTCTATGCTACATACTTGTCCTTTGTTGAATAAACCTAAGCATCTGGTACTTGTGAATCTTATGCACTACTTCTGCAGCGAGGCGATTCCTGGTTTTTGTATTAATCACCCCAAACTGCAACTGTATCACTGCTCCTCGCTCTTGGCTTCCACATAAACTATCTGCTAAGAAAAACTAATGTATTTGCTGTTCAAAATGAATCAGAAAAGCAGATGATTTTAAGAATATTTTTCTGTGTGTTTATTCCCACCTTGTTTCTAGAAATATTAGAACTCTAGTAACCAAGTATTTGCAAATCAAACAGATGAATCACATGAATAGCACTTCAAAATTCACATTTTGAATGGAGCCTATCAGTGGCGGCAGACGTTATTCTTATTAAGGGGGTCTGGATCAATGACCCAAATTTAGGAGGGGGGACAGAATTATTGACAGAAATTAATTTCTGATTTTTTCCCTATAACGACTTTTAGAAGCAGAGAGTGCAGGGGTCCTCCCCCGGGAAAATGTGGATTTTAGTGTGCAAATTGGTGTTATTAATATGGTTTTTGAGTCTAAATATTGAATATACAGCTGGGCAAAAAGTGTAATAAATTTAAATATTAGTGTTTAGGGTGGGTACAAATGCCTATTCTGTCCCTCCCCCATGTTCTAGTGTTCTAGTGGGGTGGGCACTGTCCCCCTGTCCCACCCTCCACTCCGCCAACACTGCAGCCTAGCATCGCCTAACTTACAAATTAAAAATGAAATTCCTGTCAGAAACAATAACTCACTAAGCCTATTATGTGACATTTTATGTTGTTAAGATGCTCTGGATTCAAAGGTATGTGAATCAAGATCATAAATTGTTCATTAGAAACTTGTCATGCTGGTAAAATGTTTTCTTACAATGTTGCATAGAGTATTTGCAATTATTCACATTTTTTACTATGTTGGTTTCATAAGATGATGTGTAATGAGTACAGTGTTAATTTTTCCCTCTTTATACACTTGTTTGCATTGTCCACTCTAGTGAATTAATTTGTCTTACAATATTAGAATTTTGTCAATTTCCACACAGATACTAGACATTTTTAAACAAAATATATTTACATGAAATAAACTACACAAATGTTTTGTACTGTGTACATATTGTATACAAAGAGATACTGTACACAATTTAAAAAAATTTAGTTCTGATGTTCACCTTTAGTGGGAAACAAAATTACAAATTATTAACTTACCAAAGAGAAGACCAGGGAGTGTCGCCGCAGTTGCGAGCCAACACAACTGCCCACGAGCGGGCACGGGAGAAGACTAACTGGCTGACACACAAACTCCAACAAACTCAGCCGGCACAGAGGGAAAAAGGAAAGGGGAGGAAGGAGGGCGCACACGAGGATGACCAGCAACTGCCGAGAGTACACGAAGTCATCCAGGCGGGGCGATTAAACAATCACTTTAACGAGGCACTCAAGTTCTTGTCCAGGTAACCTGACGGTTAATCCATTATCAGTATATAATGCACAATGAAGTTCATCTTCTCAGATAGCAAACTTGGAAGTCACAGACACCCAGCACACACCTTATCTGCATCCTCTTGGTCCTTAGATGTGGTGTCCAATTTCTGGGACAATTCCACCTGAAACTGCGTGAGCTTAGACTGCCTGCATTGTTGGTTGCCGAAGCGAAGTAGATGTGTCGGTCGGCTGCTAACACCTGGTTCATTGCTTAATATGTTTACTGCATGCTCTTCTACGTTGTTCTCGTGATATCGAGTATCCTCTGAAACTTCTTCATTGTCTGCAATATTACCCAATGTTTGTCATTTTCCCATACAGTTCAGCAGAAAGTGGAGGATGTCATCATAGACATACATTTTTCTTTTTGCAGGGGCAGCATCACTGCTCTTTCCTTGCTGTATGTATTTCTGAAAATTGTCTCTTAAGTGCCGCCACTTGTTTTTCATGACATTAACTGTAACAGACAGGTAGGACAATGTGGATATTATACATAGTGCGTAACAAAATGGGGAGGACCAAGGCATTCCCCCAGGAAAACATGGATTTCAAAGTGCAAAATGATGCAATTTAAGCAATTTTCATATCTAATCTTTAAATATACAGCATGTAATATTATTAACATTTTTTAGATAAATTAGTTGAATACTTTATTTAATGGTGGGTGGGAGAGATTGGGGGGGAGGGGGAGGCAAGAAACGTGTCCCTCACCTGTTCCCACCCAGGCATGCACTAGTTTAGTACATTAATGTATGCAGGATAACTGGCCCTGTAATGTTGGTTTGAAATGCTTCATGTAATTATTACAAAAATTAACAGTTAATGCAAAACATTATGAATACATTTTTTATTTAGCTTTACAATAATGAATTCCTTCATGAATAAATATATTATTTTTATTCCTAAGCATGTACTGTTATCATTACATTCAACTGATGACAAGTGAATGAAACTAGAAACATTTTGACAAAAATACATTTTGTTTGCATTTTTTTTTTGTTCAAAGATAAGTTGATGTAACGTGTACACGAACTGTTGTTGAAATTATGTTGTATCAACCCTAATATTTTTGTTATTCCTTTTTTCTTAAGCATAATGCAAATTTTGGTTGCAGGAACATTGCACAGATTACTGTTTCACTAGTAAAATAAACTTTCAAAGTAATAACTCAACAGTAATTTTGTTTGTTGCAACTGGATACGTTTTTCGGTGTACTTAATGAAACACTTATTGTTACATTTTAAGAACAGCACTTCTGTAAAATACTACACAGACAAAATATAGCATAGGTCAAATCTTTTAGCGGATATGGAATGCCTACTGCAACAATTGTTTTATTTTCACTGCTATTAGGAATAATGTGTATGCTTTGTGCTATTTATTCGGTGGTATAGTGCATACGTAAATTGTGTCCAATTGTACATTTTACTCATCTGAAATACTTTTGCATGCCAGAAATAAAAATTGTTGCCCCAAACACAAATTACGTCTCCCTTACATTTATAATTTCTTTCTGCTATGTCCATCTCCACGAAACCCTTCTACATTAATTACCCAATTTCCATCCATGATTTTTCTCAGCAATTTCGGTCCGAATATTCTTTCAACTATTTTTCTGAGTGATGGCCTCTCTTGAATGCACACAATAAATTTATCCACATCGAACATGGCAACACCCACAGTCAGCCCCTCTGGTTCTACTCCACAGTGTGACCACACACAACAGGCTTCGTGTGTTGTCGCCTGGTTTCGGCTGTCCAGTTTTCCCGCGTTACCGCAACATGCAGCGGCAGCTTCCGGTTGTTGTGGCATGCCATATAGGTGCATACCCTTTACAAATCCTCCATTAATCTTCAAAGCATATTTTTTCATCACTGTCAAAAATTGGTGTCTTTATGGTTCTTGTTAGGTACCACACTCGTGGTTCAGAATACTTTGAAAGATATAGGAACATACAAAACCACTTTAATCTCAAATATTACATCATGACTAGGGTGACCAGACGTCCTCTTTTTCCCGGACATGTCCTCTTTTTTACTACTTTGTCCGGTGTCCGGGGGGAATTTTCGTAAAAATAGAAATGTCCTCTTTTTCGGTACAGCCATTCATCGCATCTTGTAACAGTAGTGAGCACGGAGTTCAAACATTGCTCAAAAGATGTCGCACTGTGTGTTTGTGTCCATCAATG
>PNEQ01072242.1:0-15604 GCA_003012365.1 Medauroidea extradentata
AATTATCATTTAGCCAAATAACCCAACCATACAGCATAACTAATATCCAATTTATACAAGTTAAAAGAAATTTCAAAAAAGCAAATCCGATAAACTCGACAAATAGCCATAAACCGTCGGATTCTATAACTTGTCTTAAGAAAAAACCATAACCTAAAAAAAAAATCTAAATCCTGCAAAATCCACCGTAACAATATTGTAACGGTAATTAAAATGAACATTGATTTGTCATTACTGAAGTGAGTAGTAATTTAACAGAGGGGAACTTTTTTTTCGCAGAAAAATTTGTTATTGATATTTGGCTTTGCATTTAGAATTCCGTCCAAGCTGGCACATAAAGTTTGTTGCAGAGTTTAAGTATAAAACACGCTATATAAAAACTGCAAATGTATTGAAGCTGCCTCTAAACACCGTAGGCATTTTAAAAATATCTCCTGCAAAAAATATAAATTCATGGGTACTTATTTACTTAAAAGATTATTTTCTTGGGTGTGAAGATAATTGAAATGACTCTGTCCAGCATCTGATTTTCCAGCGAACCTCATTCGCATCTTGGTGTTCCGACCAGCTGTATCTCAGTCTGAAGAGAAGAATAGATCGCAATTCCCGAAACGTCGCATTTTTTTCATTGTTTTTAACTTGTGTTGAGTGGTCCCTTGTCTTTTGTTTGCTGTCCAGTGTTCACTGTTTTTGTCCACTTCCATCTTTCTTCAGTTGTAAATCTGGTTCTATATGTATGTGTCTTTTGTGTCAGGGTGTTGTGTCGATATTCGACTGAATTCTACCTTTAGAATTATTTGTTGTAAAAAAAATTAATAGAATTCCTTTCGGATTGCTTTTTTATGTTTTTTGTGTGTATTTTATGTAAGTTTTTTGGTTATTTTTTGTACTTTGTCATTCAACACAAGTTTGATCAGCAAAACATAAGTAATGGCGTATGTCCACAAACCAATAAATTCTAATTGTAAACTCCCATTGCAACAAACAATTAAAAATCTCATTTAGTTGCAACATTTCCTGCAGCAACTTAAACGTTGTCTGCACGACATAGGCTATAAATTAATTTTTATTATTTTTTCATAAAAATATAATAGGTAACCCGCGTAAAATAGAGTTAAAGCGAAAGGCGAGTTGTCGTCGAAGGAAAGCGTGTGTAAAGGCGTTACGGCGGATTATAGCCTAGGTGATAATGTCGCTCATAAGCTGTTATCGCAATACAGCGGCGCGATGCGCTCGACGCTTGTCGCCAGCGACGAATTCCTGCCAAGTGTTCACGATAGAGCGATGGAATATCGCCGGTCGCTGGCGACACAAACTTGTCTTGCCATATTTTTACCTGGAGAAATTTGTAACTGTAAAAATGTTTTTTTGAAGAAACATGAATGGAAAATAAAGAAATGATAATTTATTTTGCACGCATCGATTTAAATAAGTACATATCAAACATAATGTAGAGGTTAAATTTTCTACTGAAAAATAATGTAAGACAAATATATTAATTGCTTTTCCATGAACTTTTGCAATAGAAAAGATTACATTTATTTACACAAATACCCGTATTTTAATATATATAACTTAACTAACATAAAATTGATTTTCAACTTTGTTTTGACCAGAAAAATGAATTCATGAGTGTTAAAATGTAAACAAGTTTTCTTCTTTGTATCCGTCGCCAGCGATGAGCGTCAAATCCAATGTCAGCCGCTTGTTCAATGTTCTCGACGCCGGTCGCTAGCGTCAAGGCTCTGATTGGCTGACGCTCGTCGCTGAGCGGCATGTCGCTCTGTTGTGAAAACTGCTTTTTACTATTGCATTTCCACACTTATAACACCCTGAATTATTTCAATTAGCGTATTGTAATTTGAAATTTGCTGCAAGGTGAATTGCTGTGCTGATAAAATAGAGGAAAGGAAAAAAAAAACTTTGGAAATTCGAACATAGTAAAATTTGACAGCTATATACCTCCTAATACATACATAAATAAATAATACCACATTGTTTTACAAACATTCAAGTTTATACATTTTGCCTTTGTAAAAACAAAGTAGGCGTACGCGTCACAGTAAAAAATAATAATTAATAAAATAAACTGAAATTACTGAGAGTAATATCTGTGGTTCCGCAGATGTGAGTGAAACGACTGGATGATTAGTTAGTGTTGAAACTGTAAACATGCAAAGTAAAACTTAAAAATAATATTTCGTATTTTTATGACAACGTTATTTGCTTGTGAAACAAAGAAATAGTTTTTAAGCTATGGTTTTGCTGTCCAAATTTTCGTGAAATAGTAAGACAGGTCATACTAACGTGTTAGAGCAGAAGAAACAGTTCACTTCGTTCCGAGTTTTCCACCAGTGTTATCATCACAGAGACCAACCAAGCTATATTTAGACTGTGAGAGATGACACATCATCATAATGAACACAGCTAGATTATTGATTAATTATGTTGTTCTTATTATTCTTCCTATTATTCTTAAAGATCGAATGAGGTAAATGTTAGCGAAATCATAATTTTGTAGAGCTGTGAATTATTAACAAAAGGCCTCGCGGTTTGGCGGGGGGAGTAGAGAAGTTCCCTTTTTTCCCCCCTTAGGACCCCCTCCTTTTTTTTTTTATTGGCAGTAATTTATAGTATTTTGTAATATGTTTCACTATACAATGCATTTTTAGTTCTAAATTGTAACATAGGTGTCCATTTCACCATTTACACTGTAAACGTTTCCTTGCGTTGTGTCAGATACCACAAAATATTAACCGTTGTTTTTGCACATATCCGACCAATTTTACTAAAGTTATAATATGAAGCACAGTAGGTCTATACCACGGTCGTAGAAGAACAGGTCTGGACACTCGCCTATCTAACAATGCATTTTGCTTGACCCCCTTGTTGTTTGGCTGTAGTTCGTCAAGTTACCGAGAATGTTTTACTTTTTGGCGCTGTTTTCCGGGCGGTCGGACTCAAACTCCGTCCACTTTTTTCCATCGTTAAATTTATAAAGTAAATAAAGATTGCTGGAGCCTTTTCTTAAAATTGTGAGCGAAGAAAGTATTTCGTAAATTGATAAAAAATACGTTTTGATAAATTGTTTATTTTAGCGGAAAGGAAGTGGGCGGAGTTTAGTCCGACCGCCGTAACGTCAGCGCCAATAAAACACAATATTCTCGGTAACTTGGTGAACTACAGCCAAACAACAAGGGGGTCAAGTTTCCAGGCGAGTGTCCAGACCTGTTCTTCTACGACCGTGGTCTATACGTATATTATATTTAAATATTTTGCCTGTAACTTACATTAGGGCGGAACTGATTTAATTTGAAAAGCGTTGACAAGTGCGAAAATTTATTTTAACATTTATCAAAAATAAAACGCTACCCACCTAAGTGTTTTCTTTTTATAGCAGTATGTGTATTTTGGCGATTGAATTGGTAGCATGTTTCTAGACAAGAGCATTTTCGCGACTCTGGTAGCAGTAAGTGAGTGTTGGCGAACGCACTACAAATTGTTTGCTACCATTTAGAGTTTTTGGCTATCTGAGTAGCAAGGTAGATCACAAGATTCGTTTACGGGGAAATAATGTTGTTCGGTAATTTCCGTTTGTGTAAGCTGCACAGGTAGACCTCGATTTGCAATTTAGAGCGCAAATGTCAAATAGTTCACGTCGTAGCTTGCTACTTTCTGATTAGTATACAAAATAAATACATTTTAATATAAGACATTGCAGCTAGTATGTACGGTAATGCTTGTAAGATGACATGCTTGTGTCGTTCTTATGTAAAATGTTTCTTCCAGCTCAAAATATTGGGTCCGTTTAGTTAAAAACAATTATTACTCTGTGGTCACACTGTGATTAATATGTGAAATGTCAGTACAATCAGCGACTAACGTAAAGAGAAAGACAATTTTGATAACAAATAGTCATTTTCGCGCTTGCTTGTAAATGCAAATGTTCCACTGCAAACACTTGTACCCAGCCTTTACCGATTTACATGCGAAAATACGCGTACAGTGTTGAGTTGAATATTGTATCCCGCGCGCTATCGAGTGCGTCGGAAGCTAGCGCCACGTCTGCGGAGAGCTGGCGAACTAGAGTTGGGCAGCAGCGCCAGCTGGAGCGGTGACAGAAACTTGAACTAGTAGTCGGTTTGTTGAACAAGGGACGGCGGAAGGCAATAATGGAGTAGGCTGGTGGCCTGGAGATGCCAGATGGGAGTGAAACGAGTGTTGGGGTGATGTCTGGTGGTGTGACGGAATTTGTGACCAGCTGATCGTTAGTTTAGTGTAATTTAGTGTGTCCTAAATGCATCGAAAATGCCAGTGCGAAAGTACAGAAGAGACACCAGTGAGGTTAGCTGCTGCCTGAAGTATGTCATATTTGGATTTAATGTCATCTTTTGGGTGAGTACGGAATCTTGTTCTGCCTACTTGTTGGTAATTGTGAGTTAACTGTGTGCTGATTTCTAGCTGCAGTACTGCGAGTGTTTAAAAAAACCGCGCAAAACTTATCTTTATACAGTGTTTACGTTGTAGCAGATAATGTTTACGAGGTACTTAACTAGTGTCGTTGCATGAGAGATTAAATCACAGCATTTATGTGGGAAGATTACACGGTTTTTATGTACTCAGTTCTGTACCCACGTGTTAGTAACAACTTAGTTTTATTAGGCGTATCATTTATTACAAGGTTGATTTAAGAAGAATGACAAAGCCAGAATGACAATGAACTACAAGTTAGCCTACAGTCTGTTTCAAAACACCATAGGATTGCTCGCTTTATAATTATTATTTATATATATTTTTTTTCAGTTCTATCTCTTGTAGCGCTGTCAAGGCGTACACATTGCAATGTTATCATACTTTATGAGAAGAATTAATGAAAATATGGAATATTGCAATAAAGCAACCACATACATTTCAAAGTAGTCTACTCATTGTGACAACCGTACGAAATTTTTATGGGCAGGTTGATATAGGCTACGATTTCCTTTCACTTTTAATTAGTTATATCCTTAATTAATTTTCCAACAGTACCTAACTGGAATAGGGGTAGTGGAAATATGTTTATGAAATTATTATATTAAGTTATGTTTACATAAAATAATTAAGTGTGTAAATAAACTCTGTGTTTGCAATGCACCTGTATCCATTTGTAATTTCGAACAATGTCAGTTACGCACTGTTAGTAATTTTTAATTCCTCAACAGAAATGGAAAATATTATTTGGCCGTAATCTGCATTAATTGGTTGACTCATTATTGTACGACTTTTCTAATTTAAAGTAAGCTGCAAATTGCAAGTAAATAAGTAGGTCCGGATACTAAGCACATTTTTTCCTTATGCGTCATACCGATTTATAGTCATTTACTTGTCCAAGTTGGTATTGCAAGTGCTTTAGGCGCATAAGCAAACAGTCATCTGTTTTTCAGTGCAGCACAAAAAAAACTTGGCTCGAATCCTGTCGGTCATAAGCCCAACATGACCCTGACCTGCTTCCCAAACAATGGCGGAAAACTGCGTGCAATTTGTTGCGGTAGGGACGAAACGCTGTTGGAGATAATATTATATTGTCTCTTTATTTGCTAGTTGCTGAAGCGGAGTAACCGACACTGATTTCTACCCAATTTTACCGAGTGCCACATATCATGAATAGTTTGTATGTGTTCATTCGCAAGTTTTCTTGTGTGCGTATTTTTAAATGACGTATAGATTGCGGTTTGGTCTCGCGGGATTTAAGTCAAGCTTTGATCAATTTCAGTTAAGTCGTCTGGAATAAAATTCTAGACGGGACTGCACTCGGACTGAAGCCAACATGAACCGAAAGAAAAATAAACATCGACTTAAGGGCGCTGCCTTCCTCGGAGCCTTGGCGTAGAAAGAATAGGGTTTTACACGTTAAATTATTTTCAATGGCAATCGGTCACCTTTGTGATATTGCTTCCGGACGAAAACTATTTTCTGCGCCGAAAAAAGGAGAGAATTGCTACGTAAGTAAAATTGCAGAAAATAAATTATAAATAGCCATTTTCGTGTAATTTTGTGTGTAAAACTGCTTTGTTGCCTACGATTTTCAAGGTATTGAGAAAAAAAACTGCCTACACGATCCATAGCAATGTACGGAACAAAAAAGTCGGCGGTGTCCAGGGGCGTCATTTCAGGTTTTTCTTGGAGGGGGGGGGGGGGGGGTAAGATTTTTTTCGGCGACAGTGACCTTGTTGCGTTTTTTAAATAATTAAGCATGTTTAAATTAGAAACTTTATTAATAAAACTTCAGTTTTATGTGCTTAAGTTAGCATTATTTAAATAACAAAGTACACAAAATATATTTTATACACTTAAAATTTTAAATCCAGGGGGGCATTTGCCCTCTCCTGCCCCCCTAAATGACGCGCCTGGGTGTCATATATGTAACTTCAACCGTTGCTGAGCCAGCTGGAAAATCATTTATCCTGTAAATCCCTATGCTTGCCTGCAAAGTAGCACCTTTAACTTAAGTGCTATTATTGTACTAGTTTCAATACAGATCGTTGTATACCCCGACTGAATATCAGTAAAATCGTCACCTACGTACCAAATATTTAATAAGTGCTTCGGTAGTAAATGTTTTTTGTCAGTAGTCTATATTAATTTTTATTTCTTTTATTTGTACACTTCCGATTACTTACAGTACTAAACCGTCATAGTTGGCTAGTCTGTATGATTCTAACCTCTTACCTATCCGAACCAACGATTTAATAGGACGTCATCTTCGTTCAGCTTAGTTCAGACCGATGAGTGTTCCGATCCGAATTTTACTCTCCATTCCACTAGACTGGATCATCTCGTTCCACTTCAGTTAAGCTGGGTGTGTTTGTAACTAACGTTTCAATCCTGATAGGTTACTCCTCGCCAGGTTGATTTGGGATTGAAGTGTCACTATAATTGCACATATGTGTCATTGAGTCCCTATAGGCCTACCCTTCATTATGAAATGTGCATCGTGTCCAGTGGCGGATGTAGAATTTTGTTTGGGTAAGGGGGGAGGGGCCGGGTTCTTACTGTGCTGGTGTTGATGACTTTTCCTTAGTTTTTATACTGGCATAACTTTCCTAGTGTATATATAGACGACTTGTCGTTATCATTTTTGATGACTTTTCCTCAGTTGAACTTCTACTGGCATAACTTTCCTAGTGTGAAGTGAATAGGCCTATCCGGCTTGTCGTTATCAGTTTATTGCTTGATTCACCTTGGAGAGGAAAACTGAATGTTTCAAGGGACAGCGATGGCCCATAGGTCAGACCTGTCGCCTCCCACCAAGGCGATCCGGGTTCGAGTCCCGGCGGGGTCGGTCCCCGGATTTTCGCTTGTGGTAATCGTGCCGGACGATGCCGCTTTTTCTCGGGGATCCCCCGTTTCCCCCGCCCGTTCATTCCGGCTAAGCTCCATACTCACATCATGTCACCCCTCACCAGCGCTGAAGACCTCGGATGTTAAACGCTGACTTACTCGACTGAATGTTTAATGTTTTAAACATTGAGTGAGCGAAGAACAGCGCCAGAATGAAAAGGCGCGGGAGAATCGGAAAATTGGGGGGGGGGGGGGAGGAAGCTGACTCCACTGGGAATGGAACCCGGATCGCCTAGGTGGAAGGCGAGAGGTCTGACCCCTCGACCACTGCAGCCCCATTTGGAATATTAAACATTTCTGATGTTTTGCATTGCGGTATAGGCTAATTCCAGACTCTAGTGAAGTTATGTTGGCTATACTTGCCGGATGTGATTGTTAAGTATAATATCCGGCCACAACAGTCGAAACGGAAGTTGATACAATTTCCAGGTCACCAATTATTTAATCGACTAGATACGATGTGTTATGAGGTAATAATATTTGAAAATTATGCACGTTATCTCTATTTTATTCCGGTCTACAAATGCAAAGTTTTGATTACAACGAAAATTACTTTGACCCATAGCTACATTGCCGATGGCTTGGAGAATTTTCTGAGAACGTTGGATGTACAACTGAATAATTTTAATCAGTTAATGAGAACTTCGTATTAACCTTTTCACATTCATGGCAAATATAATTTATTTGCAAGAGAAATAGTTACTTGTACTGCCAAACCCATTGCATTCACGGTATCCACTAGGCCCTGCACATTAAGGGTGAAGTGCCAATCACACAGGCAGTTTTATTCAAGTTTATCGTGTTAGACGAAGTATTCAACAAAACACGTTGTAGTGTTTCATTTTAAGATAGTTTAACACAAATAATTTCCCTGTTTTTGATTACTGCATTATCATTCTGAGCATTAAAGAAAACCGTAACTCGGTATTACCTCGAAATGCCAGATTTGTTAAAAAATAGTGAAGTCTTTTTTTCTGTTCGTGAATCTGCTGCAGGTAAACAACGGAAATGAAAAGTTACTGTCTTTCAAAGTCTTTGGTTGTACACGTGTACTCGCATTTTAAGTAATGTGTGGTAGGTAACGAACGCTGAAAACATAATTTTAAATCTACACGTTAAGTCAATATGGGAAAATTATATTAACCAACTTTACGAGCAAACATTTATCCAGAATGATGCATTTGTAAAGCGTAATTTGTTCTGCCGCTATTAAATGTAGCTACGGAAGATATTTCAGCGTCAGAGATGTTTTTCAGAAATACGTTTCTCGAGGAAAATTTTTGCTCGGAAAGTTGGTAAACCTATTGTCTAAGACTGTTTTTTTCTTTTGCAATTCGGTTTCGAGAAACCTACAATTTAAAAATTATGTTGTTAAGCGTTTAATTATGTACCATGCCCTCTTAAGGGCTTGTTTCCGAGTTTTTTTTTCAGACTGGTGCCAATAACTCAAATATTTTTTAACCAAAAGTTTTGAAAAAATTTGAGTCAATGTGCAATCACACGATGCACAATACTGTGGACGCGTTTTTAAATATAATGTACCATTCGCCAGCAAAAAAATAATTTCCTTAATTTTTGCTTATTTTCACGACGAAAAACGTGGTACTTTGGGTAATGAAATCTAAAAAACCGTTCAGTATAATTCTACAAAAAAATTCAGCTACAAATTATAACATATAAGTGTCAAAACTGTGCAGCCAAATTTTGATATGAGTATTAGGTAGCAATAAAAAAAAAATACTTTCGAAATCACTGCAAAACTCCGTAACAAGGCCTTAAATGTTGCTTAGATTTTTTGGAACTGTCCAGACTACTGATAGATACTAAAATAAGATCAACAAGCGCTTTTTAGTCGTATTTTCGGGGTTAATTATTCAATGGGGATAGTACCTAGAAAAAAATAATATTTACATGATTCTTCCAACTTTTTCGCACCAAATGCAGCCACGTAAAGTAATAATTCCGTGCGCATTTTAATTTTCATGTTATCGAGCTTTAGAAATGCCGTATTTTCGAACGCCACCGTAAACGTTGTAAACACGTTTTTATTGGCTAACACGCGTATGACGAAACTGGACACTTGTTTTCGTTTGCCGCCACCCGCCAGGTATAATATGTTTTGAGATTTTCACTGATTTAAAAATCTGATTTAATTTAATGGTTCCGGTTACCTAAAAACTAACTCGGGAAATTTGCTCGTGGTTAATGAATGCACGTTTTCAGAATTTTCAGTTAATAACGAAGATTTGAGTAGCACTTGCCACTGAGTGAAGACAGCACGTATTTTTTTATTTTTACGACGTTCTAATGTTAGGTTTGAGTTTGTGTCCCTTTAATTCAAATTCTAGAGTGATAACTTACTAGGCCTACTCTAAATCTGAATTAGTGAATATTCAATTATTCACCCTGATGGATGGAGCAGTTTCAACAAATTGAATCAACGAGAAACCACTGTGAAATCGGTGATTATTTACTGATTCCGATAAAGAGTGCCAACATTCCACGATTCAATTAGTGAATGCCCACAGATTTTCCAGTAATTTTTCACCGATTCAATAGGTGAAAACTGTTCTTTGAAAACAACTGAAAAAAAACGGTGAATATTCACTGGTTTACTTGTGAGATGTTGGCACTCTTAAAGGAAATCAGTGAATATTCACTAATTTAACAGTGACTATTATAATTGATTCAAATTGTTGGAACTGCTCCGTTCATCAGCGTGAATCAGTGAATATTCAGTAATTCAGATTTAGAGTGTACAAATTAATTTTATTGTTTTAGATCCATTCGAAAGTAATACATTTTGTTAAAACGTCAACCGAACAAAGCTCGTACGCGTTCAGAAAGTGAACCTACCGAGCTAATAGTTTGAATGGGTGTAAGCAAACCTGCCTCTTGCAGACAGGTGATGGAGCATTCTGGTTGCGCAAGTCGAGGACTTTCCCAATGAGATGCCTTGATAGTCGCAGCCTGCTGAGCTGCCACCTATTATCAAATTTTGTAAGACCCCACCCATCTCTCGAATTATCGACCAATCACGGGATGCCTTGAGCTCGCCTATTGGCTAAGTCGTTTCAACAGACGGGGCAGCCACACAGCGGAACAGCAAACACACAGTGAATTGAACAGACGTCGAGATTTGGTTAAAAGTACTTACTTATTTTACGCTAACCGTTTCATACTGTACAGAATATATTGAAATAATCACTGAATACATAAACTACACTTTTGTCGCAAACAGCAGACTGTTTTAGGTAGTGTCTTGAAGAAACCGCGCCGAGTCCGTCAATTGTATTGTCACGCGGTGTTGTAGTAAATGTTGCGTTTGGCGTAAATTCAGTTGTATTGCTGACAAAGGAGCTACTGTACACGTTTATAACTCATTGGAGTTAATGCCGTACCCGTTCTTACCATATAAATAACTATATTTAACGTAATTTCACGAACTAAACGTAAGTTACTGTTGTAGAGTTAAGGGGCCCGCCTCGTGGCACATGTGTTTGTGTGAGTGAGGTATGGTGCTAAGGGCGACGTCGTATGGGCCATACAACGGTGCGTCGCCTCTACGCTTAAGGCGTGCAGTCTTCGCGAAAAAACAAATTTCCTATGTGACTTTAAGTGGTGACCCTATTGTTTTATTTACGAAATCACTTTACTAATGTCCAATGCGCTACCCTTAAGTGGTTTCACATGTATTCGGCTAGTATATTTTCCGCTATAGCAGCCTGAAACCCCCTTTTTAACCCATTTTGACGTGCCCTAAAAGGGGATTTCTAATACGTGTGTTGTCTTGAAAGTACTTAAGGGCAGTCGTCTGAAGTGTGTGTTCTTTTCGTAGACAAACGGCGTGAACACACGTGTATTAGTTTCGGTGTAAAATTTTTTCTTCAAACACGTTGCAGTATGATTTTATGGCAAAGAGGCGGGCCCCTTAAGGGTGAACGGACACGCAGTAAAAAATCCAATGACGTCACAGGGACATCAACATGGCGGCACTCGGTTTTACTGAGCTGAAATGAACGCTCTTTTTATTTGCGTTTTTCTCGAGCAATACGGACACAAATAAAGAAAGTGTGGTACCGTTATTCATTAAATTAAACGCACTTTTAAATAAAAATTGAATAAAAAAATAGGTAACTACCCAATTGTGTATAGGTACAGACCTGAGAAATTCGCGGGGATCAACGACCTGTAGGCTAGCATCCAAGTAGCCTACATGTGTGTACACTCTAAAAAAATAGTTTGTAAATTTGCCACATGTGCGTATATAGGAGCGCTAAGGAAGGAGGTATGGTAGAATTGTTTCCCAGACATTAGTGTTAGCACTACTAAACGTTTTTATAAAAGTCGGAAGTATACTAGAGTTACCAGACTTGTATTGTAACAATTGTAAATGTTTGCATATTTACAAGGCGGAAGTATGGTAACTGACCCATACTGTGTTTAGGTTAATTACTTCCTAGACATTTTAGGAAGTTTTTTTTACAATGTTCTCAAGCAGACAACAACTGTTCATTGGCTGCTCGCTGACACGGAGAAACAACACTATTTGGCCTCCATTTACTAGCTTGTTTATTATAGGCTGAACGCTCTTCAGGGAGTGAACTTATAATTGTTTGAATTCTTGCTTGTGACCAAAGAAAAATACAAATTTTTCAGGTCCCTATGTATAGGTAGTGATGATTAGAGACATGCAAAATTCTCGTTATTTTCCGACAGCTGACTAGACTCCAAGTGACTATAGGCTCGTTCGACGTCTCCCGCTGGCCGATATTGTCGTGACTTGCCGCGGAGAATGCTTACACGGTAGAGAGGCCAATCTCTGTTAAGACGTAACACACGTAAATGACAACACATAAAATTTCGTGGCCGATTGAATCGCAGATTATGCTCTTTTATGTATAGGAATGTGAAGTTTAGTCTGCTACCAAATAGTAACGCGAATTTTGCATGTCTCTATAGAGATGATGGTTTATCGCGGGAAAACTTGACTGTTTACTGGGTTTCAACACACGTTCAGCTTACCAGAAGATTGTTGGCTTTCTCTTGTGCGTGGAGCTGTTGCCCTGTTTGACTGAGCCAATAAGAATCTAGCTGTTATAATATTTGGTGCCTGTTATTGGTCTGCAGACAGCTAGGTACGTTTTGTCAGGCGCACATAATCCAATAACTAGAGGTACGTCAATTTCGCGGATTCATCTGGCAGCAGCCTAGACTTGTCAGTCCTATACACCCACTGGCCACAATCGATTATCTATTGGCTTATAACCGTACAAGCAGATAGCAAGCGATAGTACATCGCATTATTTCCTTATTTACTACTGGCTTGCAGTAGTCAAACGCGTTTCGTTACAGCCGCCAGCAAGTCACTTACGTGTCAATGAAGTATACATAATTGGCGTTCAACCTGACCTGGAATGTATCTGCGAAATTTACGTACCTCTACCAATAATATATGTTGCAAGGCATTACAGCGTTTCCAAGGGTATGTTGACTGAAAACATTTTCGCGATATACCGTCATCTCTATGTATGGGCCATACGAGTGGCGTGCACCAGTTGTAGATTTCCGCGTTTGATGCGTGGGAACAGCAGAACGATTTATCAGAGCCGTGCTGGACGATAGACATATCGCCTCTCTTCGCAGCGCACCAAACTGTCGTGCAAGGTTTTCTCTGTAGTTTATTTCGTATGGGATTTGAAGCGGCGATCCTAAAATTTTATTTTTGGGTAGAATGAAGTAAAATCCAGTGCACCCATCTCGTTTTGCGCTTTATGAGTGCAGGTGGTATTTTCTGAGCTACAGCAGTCTTAAAAAATGTCATTTTGAGAGGCCCGAAAATTATGTCTCTAGCAAGTGTACTGAATTTGTAAAATTATAGAAACGTAGTTTCAAATGTGTGTTCTTTTCATAGATAAACGTAATATGAAAAAGTTAAACGGTTTGACGTAAAAAAATAATATGCGTGACACTCTACAACGCCGTCCGTGCGTCACTCGAGGACTTGTATTAAAGGTTGCGTTGATATTTTCTTTTTCAGTACGGTACCGTGGGGGAAATAGAAAGTAAGAGAAAAAAAATCATGCTGGGAGAGTGGTGCTGGGTGATGCAGACCAATCTTGCGGATCTTAGCAGCCGGAAGTGGGAGAATATTGAATCATGGGCGCGGAAATGTCACCCCTTCCTTACCTCTTTCTTTCGTATCCTCCCCACTCCCTCCTCATTTCTCCCCTCCTGTATACTCTTGTCAGCTCCATGGTGGCAGCTTGTACTGGTTGTTCACGATAGTCAGTAATTTTGTATTTCCCCTCCCCCTTTTTCAGTCGATGTGTATATCTCCGTCACTTGTCAAGATCACGACCGAACGTTTTACGGTGATTCTGAAAATATTTTTTTCTAAAGCAGCACACTTTTCCTATAGAAGATCCCCTTCATTGTTGTGCCACAATTATATCAACATTTGTACCTGATTTTATTTAGTATCGGTAAACGCCATAGTTTTTCATATTTTTGGAAGTTGATGTGTTGATGCCTGGGAGGTAGGCAGCCCGAAACACTGTCGTACATGATGTGTAGTATTAATGTTTCTTGTGGCCATCTCTCGAGGTCGTGCGTGATCCAATGTTGCATAATGTTTCCTTGGTTATTTACTGTGACAATTTTTCTCCGTCGATGTACAGAATTTCCGGTAAAAATTTCTCCGGATATCTCCATGAATTCACGGAAACTTATTTCCTAATTCAGCAAAAGTTTCCGTAAAACAGTTTCATCACACGGAACTGAGCCGTACTTACATGTCTATAATGCTACAATTTCATTTCTACAGATTTGCAGGTTTGCCGGTGATATTATTAAAATATTTTCGTAATATGTACAGCTCTCTAACTCGTACATTTACGATTTTTTTTCCGTGCAAGTGTCCGCAGACTTATGGACATATTAATTCCGTAGTGTATATTTACTGTAGATGTTTCCGTATTTTATTTTTACGGACACTATTTTCGTTTATTAACGATATGTTTCCGTAAAAAATTATACCTAACGACCAGGGGCGTCGCGTGCAGTGTTCCAAGGTGTGCGGTGCCCAGGAGTGACTGTACACAACACTGAGTTGTCTGAGGAACCATTTGACTTGTATGGTCAGGAACACTCCACAGCCAGTAGCGTACAAGAGCAAGGTACTTATAATATATACACCTTGGTCTCTGCAACAACACAACTGGTCGAAGCGTATAGTCGCTGCTAATACCTCACGCCTTGGAGCACAGCCACGCCTAGCCACTGCTAACGACATGAGAGTATTTCAAGTGGTGCCGAATGCCAGTGTAATTTTTTAGTACGTTACTAACAACAGTTGCTATAAACTCTCACAAACATAAGCTCATCTTATGGAAACTCACATATTTATGAGACTTAAGCAGGATGCAGGCACAATAATGCGTATGGTTATTTTTTAGTTTCTTCTCGCAGTTTTACATATGTTTAATTAATGAAACAGTAGTATGTCAAACTGTGTTACAAAATAATGTTTCCTTAATTAAACAGACATTTCCGTAAAATTATCCGGAAATTCACGGAAAATTTAAATGGTGTTTGCCTTAGAATTGCGCTCCTGCCGGGTTAGTGATTGTTAACGACTCATGCTGCATATGAATTATTAATAATTATTCTTGAAAAAAAATCTGTCTTGGGAATTGCTTACGTTATCAAGAACGACGTATATAACTTGGCATAAAAGTACCAGTTTTGTCGGATTCTTCGCGTCCTCCGTTGTCAGTTATCCAAGTTGGAAATTCCCACAAAAATGTTAAAAGTGAATAGCGGATATTTCGGCCGCCGTGCACGTGTTTTGCTCGTTGGAAGCCTTAAAAGTGCGGAAGCGATACGGACGACATAGTGCGCGCATCACGTCTCATCCTAGCCTCTACACGCTAAATCTGAATTAGTGAATATTCACTGTTTCACGCTGATAGATGGAGCAGTTTCAACAATATGCATAAGTGAAAATAGTCATTGTTTAATTGGTGAATATTCGCTTATTCACGTGATAGATGGAGCTGTTTCAACAATTTGCATCAGTGAAAATAGTCACTGTTTAATTGGTGAATATTCACTGATTCACGTGATAGATGGAGCAGTTTCAACAATTTGCATCAGTGAAAATAGTCACTGTTTAATTGGTGAATATTCACTGATTCACGCTGATAATAGATGGAGCAGTTTA
>PNEQ01072242.1:20900-45859 GCA_003012365.1 Medauroidea extradentata
TATATATATATATATATATATATATATATATATATATATATATATATATATATATATATATATATATATATATATATATATATATATATATAGAGTTCTGTTTGCAAAGAAAATTCTTGGAAACCCAGTTGCCAATGCAGTGACGTGTTTTTAAACATGTCTAGACGTAACCCGTGACACTTTCCTTCAGTGTGAATTATTTCCTTTCTGTAAGAGTAAAATAGTTTTCGTTTCTTGTATAAAACTGCTCTATGCAAATTTTTGCTTCGATATGCCTCTATACAAAAACTATGAGAGCTGAGAGCTACAAAATTTTCGTCACTATATAAAAAAAATTGATACAGTGTATGTCTACAAAACATTCAATAACTCGTACAAATATAAAGGAAATTTAAAATATTTAAATTTTGCGTAACTCACCTCTTAATTAAAAAAAAGTATATACATCTGCATCTTGAGCTGTTATTGTACTTTATGTAACGTAGGCATATCTGGAGTGTGTTCCGACTTCAAATTTCCGTATTTGACGAGTAGGAACACCGGAGCGATAAGAGCCGAAGTCCCACGCTCGGTGGGAAGCATATCGCCTCTATTCGCAGCGCGTCAAACTGACGTGCTAGGTTTTCTTTGTAGTCTTTATCCTATGGAACTTTAAACGGTGACCCTAAAATATTATTTTTCAGTAGTATGATATGAAATAAAGGCCAACGATTGGATCTCATTTTGAATTTTACGAATTCAGGTGATATTTTCGGGGTTTCAGCAGTCTAAAAAAAAGTAGATTTTAGCCATTTTGAGAGGCCCGAAAATCATGTTTATAGCAAGCGTGCTGAGTGTTTAAATTTATAGAAGCGTAGTTTCAAGCGTGTTTTCCTTTGCGTACGTAAACGTAATATGAATAAGTTAAGCGGTTTCGCGTAAAAAAAAAAAAAGAATACGTGTGACACGCTTCAACGCCGTTCGCATGTGCCAGGTGGTGCCTCGCTAATAGGCTGCGTTTGTATGAGTGAGGCAGGAGCCTTAAGAGTGCCGTTGATTGGTATATGCAATACGTTATCGCCTCTACTCGCAAACCACTGCAGTCCTTGCACTATTATCCTTTTCCTATGGGACTTTAAGCGATGACCACATTATTTTATTTGTGTGCAGAATAGTTCAAAGTCAAAGGTTTGTTGCTATAGTTGTGTTTTTCTAATCCGGTTGTTACTGTAGCAGATGCGGCAGCCTGGAAAACCCACTTTTTGCAATGTTGAGGGGTCCGAAAATGATGTTTCTAGTAAACGTGCCGAATTTTTGAAACTATAGCGACAAAGTTCGCTTTGTATGTTCTTTTCCTAGATATACAATTATAGTACGCGTTAAATAGTTTTGTCAAAAACAATAATAATCGCAACTGACTGCAACGCATTTCAATCGCAGGTAGGCAGGCCCCTTAAGAACGATTGGGTAAGAGTTGGTTTAAGTAACCTGCAAACAGTAAATTATCATTTTAGTAGCAGTGCTTAGAAAACATTATTCAAGTAATAATGGCAATTTTGCAGGAATATAAGTATATATATAACTACGTTAATTATAATTTAAATAGCTACTTTCCCAATTAATTGCAAGTAATTTTCAACGGGACAAACTTTTGTTTGCAGTGGTAAAAAGTAGAAAGGCGATACTGTGGCTCTGTTACATAACACGGGAAAGAAATGCGTTATAAAATCGTCACAGTGAAGTTAATGTTTTATGATAGTTTTGTTTCGTAGAAAAATGGAATTGTACAGGAATCCTGTATTCGTATGACGGCTCAGAGTAGGTTTTGCGGTACAGGGAAAGTAATTCAAGGGGGGAAATAAAAACACGATAGAAACGCACTCAACAAAAAAAAAATATTAACAACTTTGTCGAAGTGTACAATTATACAGTGAACGGCACTACTTTTTTTTTCGTCTCTGTTTCTCGAAATGAACTTCTGCGAACCATACACTGTCTGTAAATACCAAGCTAGTTGTACGTCTGCCGCTTCGTTAGCACTTACACTGTATTACGTTGCAATTCTTCATATTCATTGTCCTCGCGTAGTTTATTTACCCAGCCGTATTGACTTTTTTTGTTTGTTTCCCCAAACTCATAGCAATTTCCTTCTTCTCTCTCCACCCCTCTCCTATAGATCTGTCTCTCCCCTGTCCCTTTTGTATGTCTGTCTCTTCATATACGCTTGGCTTCGTTTTTATAAATACGCTTCTTTCAGTGTCTGTTTTTATATGTGAAGTGGTGTAGCACTGCAACCGAATGACTGATAGATTTTTTTTTTTCAGCATAGGGAAGTTTTGTCTCTGTTTCGTCAGTCTTTTAATTGCAAAATTTAAGTGCACGATTGTAAATAAATAAACGCTAAAAACGATAGTTGAAATATACACATTTTTGAAAGTCAAAATGGAGAAAAACTACAAAACAACAAACCTAGATAATAATATTTGTCAACTTTATGAGCATTACAAGCAAACCATACAAGCAGTAAGGGGGCTATGTAATGTTGAATTGCATGCAGTAACGGCTAATGATATATTTCAAAGGTTAAGTTTTTATAGTGTTCACTTTATCTCCGAAGACCTATGATTATCAACTTTAAGAAAATTAATGTGTTCAAGTCAATAATTGTCCGACGAGATATAAGGTGCTACATCTCAGTTTTCAGCGCTGGCGAGGGGAGTTCTCCTAGAAAACACGCCGACCAATGGCGGGCAAGGATCGGCACGTGGTACGTGGCCAGGGAAATGGGTAAATGAAGAGTATAGACCGTTCGGAATAAAATGAACACTAACTATTTAACCTTTGAAAAATATCACTAGCTGTTACTACATATAATTCAACATTAACGATAGTCACCTTACTGCTTGTATGGTTGGCAACGAAATAACATAGTTCCGTGTTTATTCGTATTTAAATACAGCAATATTGAAACAAAATAAACCGACAACGATATAATTGTATTTTATATAACTAATGAACTTTTTTTTTATCAAACTATATAGGTACCTATCAACTGAACAATTTATCTTACACGCGTAAACATAAAGTGACGTGTCCCAGGAGGTTAGAATTATCCCGTCGTTTGCCGTTACACGCGGAAATATACGAATTGGCTGGAAATAGATCTTTAGCAGGGCTTTTTCGAGTGTTCACTTTATTCCGAACTGCCTATAACTGCGGGGGTAAAGAACTTGCCGGCGCAGGGCCGTGTCGCGGACCGGAACAACCGACGTTCGCGTCACTTCCGGCCGAGCGGTGCCCGCAAGGCCGCACTCTCACTGCCCCCTTCGTCGCGGTGGGCGGAGATTGGTCGTGCGACGCGGGATATGTCCATCTCTGCTGCGCTGCAACATCGGCTATGCTAAGAGAAAGGAGGGTGGGGCTGAGTGGGGAGGGATGCTGAAATAACTGCAAAAAAAAAATAAAAAAAAAACCTTCCTCCTAATCAGCATTTGTTAAAAAAACAAAAAAAAAAAAAAAACGAAAGTCATTAGTTTAAAATTATAGGTTTTACTAAAAAAGCAATCTTGGACGATAGGTTTTACCAATTTTCTGAGCAAACATTTATCGCGAGTAAAATGTTTTTGAAGGGCAACTCTCGTACATTTAAGTGCTGCGGAACATATGCTTAACAAATGAATAACTATGGCTAAATACTTGCTCATAAAGGTGGCTAATATTATTATTTGGAATTGTTGTTTGTAGTTTTTCCATACTGACTTTCAAAAACGTGTAGATTTAAAATGGAGTTTTAATCTTATCTCTATCCACCACACACACTCAAGAAATTAAAATAGTTCACCGAAAAAAGTTGCATTCTTTAAAAATATTACAATTTCTGCTAGCTGCATATTCTTTGGTTGGGTTCAAAAAGTGATTGAATAGCACCATTTTGCGTCTAGAAAATAAAAAATATCCGTGAGGAGAACCTTCATCTCCCCCTCCTAAGTCTAGATGTCAGCAAAATAAATTTGTACAGAAACTTTTGTACAACATAGGTTAGAGGGCGTAGGTTGCAACGTACTGTCAGGAGGTAGGCAGCCCTGTGTATATTAGCGGTACGTCAATTTCGCAAATATATTCCAGGTCAGGTTGAACGCCAAAAATACATACTTCATAATCACGTGTGTGATTAGTAGGGCCCGGTAGTTTTCGCGAAAAGATTTTTGCCCCACTTTGTTTCAGTGCCTTACGTGCACACCTGCAGCTCAACTTCGTTGCTATTGACAGAGTGTTTTTGTGCAGAGTCGTTATTCATTTGACTGTGCCAATCAGTACACGGATAACTGTCACACATAACGTCTGTGATTTGCGGGTTTAACCTCCAGACGCTGGGTGTTACGACATCCAATCACTGACCACAAAGCAGATATGCAGGTGCGCACGTAAGGCACTGAAACAAAGTGCTGCAAAAATCTTTTCGCGAAAATTACCGTGCTCTAGTGATTAGCTGGCGGCTGTCACGAAACGCATTTGACTACTGCAAGCCAGTTGTAAATAAGGAAATGATTCATAGAGCTATCGCTTGTAATGTTGTAAGCCAATGAATAATCGACTGTATCCAGAGCGTGTACAGGACTGAGCAATCTAGGCTACTGCCAGATGAATCCGCGAAATTGACGTACCTCTATGGTATCACTTAATCTGGAGCTTAAAGTTATGTATATGTTCGCCCTTGTTTATAATACTACAACTTTAAATCTCTAACTCACAAAACAGCTGCAAGATAGGCGGAAGTGGCGCGCGGGACAAGGCCGCCTCGTCGTAGATACACTGTAAAAAATTAGTTGCTAATGTTAATTTACAATACCGATGTATAGAAGTGTTAGAAAATATATAAATGGTAAAATTGTTTTCTATATACATCATTTGTAGCTATCGTATATATTTCGAGGCAACCGACACGTGTATACTGGTATTACGAGAATTGTATAGTGACAGCTTAAGGGTGTTTTGCTATAAACTCATAATTATAAATTTTATGAAATATTGTTAGTTTTGTAGACGATACTTGTGAGTGTAGTTTCCTCTTACGAAACAATTTTAGCTGGCGTAGTTTTCTCATAACGGTGTGTCAAAGTCAAAATTTGCATGTTCTGCTGCCATGCAAATAGTGAGAACCAGTTGACTTACGTTCGTGAAATAATTCACAGTGAAATAACGAACTTTATACAACGTAACAAAACATTTGAAAAAATCCCGCGAACTGGATTTGTATTTAAAAAAAATGGCTGAATTTGCAACTTTTTTCTGTACTTTTGCGATTTTTTAAATTAAAAACATTACGTTGTGGTTTTTTTTAATGTTTTATTGCGTAGCTCATGGGATGTGAGTTCACAGTAGGTCAGTTGGTTTTCAGTATTTGCACGGCAGCGTAACAAGAAAATTTTGACTTTGACACCCCGTTGGGAGCTAAAATTGTTTCGTGAGAGCAAAATGTATTCACAAGTATTGTCTTCAAAACTAACCATATTTCATTAAAATATAAAATTATTATTTTATCGTACTTGAACATCCTTAAAGGCGCCGTCTACCTGCGCTTTAGAGGCTCCGAAATGACGGAACTATACGGGCGACCTTGAAGCGCGCATCAAATACCGCATCGCCTCAACGAGCCAAGAGCTGAACTGGAGTGCAAGATTCCCGTCGAACCTTTTTTGCTATGGGACATTAAGCGGTGACCATATAATTCTATTGGTGGAAAGTCTACAACTAAGTTCGGTGCACATCGCAATCTAAGTTTCATATATGTCCTGTTATTACATTTTGAAGTACGGCAGTCTGATAAGGCCGTTTTTAGCCATGTTGGAGGACTTAGAAACAGTGTTTTTAATGAGCGCGCGTCTTAACAATGAGGTCCCGACCTTGTGCGAGGTGTGTTTTTGTGAATAAAAACCGGTTTACGAACACACTGCGACGCATTTTAAGCTCTATTCGCAGTCTGAAGTAGGGCAAGTGTTCTATGGTTAGAGCCAGTGATTTTTGGTGAAAAGAATTTTGCAACAATTTGTTTCGTGTCTTATGTGCACACCTGCAGATCTGCTTGACGGTTAGTAATTGGACTATTTTTTTTTTTTTTTTAACTCATCGTCTAGGCTTCTACCCGCCAATCACAGACGTGTGTTGTAACCTTGTTCTGATTGGCCCAGTCGAATGAGCGACGCTTCTGCGCTAATGTATTCTCCCGATGACCATGAAGCAAAGCTGCAAGTGTGCACATGAGGCATTGAAACAAATTATTGCAGTATTCTTTTCACCAAAAATCAATGGCTATATCCATATTGTTAGAGATAATGGTTTGTCGCGGGAAAACTTGACTGTTTGCTGGATTTCAACACACGTTCAGCTTACCAGAATATTACTGGCTTTAGCTTGTACTTGGAGCTGTTACGCTATTTGACTGAGCCAATAAGAACCCGGCTATTGTAATATGTAATGCTTGGTCTGGAGACAGCTACGTTGTGTCAGACGTATATCACCGAATCATATATGTTTCAAGAAACTACAGCATTTTCAAAGGTTTGTTGAAAAAAAAAAAACATTTTCGCCGTATATCCCCATCATCTCTACGTATTATGTATGTGTTAACTACTTCCCGTACTGTTTAAGAAGTGTTTTTACGGTGTACGCCGGTCTAATTCACCCCTGAGACGTGGAGAACTGTAGTGTATGCCTGGAGTGCTGGCACTCGACGACGAAAGGAGAAACAGGAGGGTGTTTTACCATGTCGCTTTGATCTCTCTCCTTCCCATAATTAACTCCTGGTAGTGGGGCCCGCGCGGCAAGTGCAGGGAAGAACATCGTCGCGGGGAGGGGGGTGGCTGATATTGCTGAGAACAGGAAGAGCGACATTCACATCCCTGAGGAGAGGAGAGCCTCTGCAACTGGCATCTCTCCACTCTGCACAGACGGGAAGTTTTCGTGGAAATTTTGCGCCCCACTTTGTTTCACTGCCTTACGCGCGCACCTGCATCTCTGCTACGTGGTCAGTGATTGGATGTTTGTAACTCCCGGCCTCTTGCAAATCACAGACGATTGGTGTCGCTGTTAAAGTGTATTGATCCCTACCACCTTGCATTTATCTGTTTCTTCTCGATAACTTCTGTTCCAGTCGATGTATCAAAATTTTTGTCACGCCAAGGCATAGATACAAACTTAATCGATTTTCTGTAATTGCTGGAACCATAATATATTCATTATTTTGCAACGGGAAACAGCTGACAAGGAAAAATAGTTTTATTTACGGAAGCGACTACAGAGGCCGCAACATTAACAGAAACAATGCCATATGGATTCCAAAAAGTGAATGAAACAATAAACTATGACTTGTCAGCCTGAAAAAAGTAAAACAATGTGTCTATTCCCTGATTTATAAGAAAAACAGTAAAACCGATCTGACAGGGATCAATCCCCGTTAACCTTGTTATGATTGGTACAGCCAAATGAAAAACTGCTCTGCACAAACACACCCAGCCAGGGGCTGATTTAGAGGGGGTGTGGGCATGGGATCCGCCCCCTCCCTCCTTTTTTGACCATTCATGTATAGTTTATCTGTAAAATATTCACTTTTTTTGTTTAGGAAATGCCTTAAATAACACAATTTTTGTACCTTAAAAATTTATTTTTTCCGAGGGGTGGGGGGTGGGGCTCGGCTCGGGGTATGCACTGAGAAAAAGGATTTGTTGATATGATCTTTGAAAGAACTGTGCAATGGGAGTGCATGACTGGATTTATTTACTTGGACATACTCCATTGCGAAATAAATGACTGTTAAAAGAAAACTAAAAATAATAATAATTTTTAGTTTTCTTTTAACAGTCATTTATTTCGCAATGGAGTATGTCCAAGTAAATAAATCCAGTCAGGATTTGTTGAGTTAACCAAACATTTGTTTGTATATGTGCAACCAACGATGTAGTGTTGATTCAAACTAATATTAAGTTGAACGCCAGATTTTGTTAAATTAACAATGTTGAATTATTGTTTCTACATCTGGTTTAGTTATTTAAACTAAATGAGATTATGAAATAACAAAGACTGCTTTGTTGATCTAACGAAACATTGTTGTCAACTAAATATTTGTTTAAAACAACACTACATCGTTGGTTGCACATATATAAACAAATATTTGATTGAATCAACCAATTTTTTCTCTCAGTGTGGACGTAGCTACTTTTTGCGAATGAGGACCTCCCCCCAACCCCCAAAAAAACCCTAGAGCTGGATCTGTCATTGCACTCAGCCAATAATCATACAATAGATGTGTGCGTGTACGCGTAAGGTACTGAAACAAAGTGACAAAAAATTCTTTACTCGAAAACATTCTGTCCCTATGTACAGGTGATTGACGGTAAGCTGAGCACTTTTTAAAACAATAATGTGGAAAATAGTAATTAAAATATATTATTTAGTGAGACCTAAGAAGTTAGCTGTTGACTGGAATACCTTTGACTGTCACCTATACATTTTTGTTTCTCTTAAAATGTGGCAGGAAAATATAATTTAACTGAAAGGGAAGAAAAGTAGCTAGAGTTTCTGAAATGCTCATTTTATCAGGAACTACGTATACCAGCGACGAGGCGTGGCTGAGTTCCAAGGGAGACAGTGCTTGCCAATGACTAGGGGCACCTGATTTTTTTCGAAAATAATTTTTGCGCCAACTTGTTCAAGTATGCCTACCTTTCGTGCTCCTCTGTACCTCAATTTTAAAGTTCACGGAAAGAAAAATTTTGTAGACGATTTCTCTGCAAAATTTTGTACTAACCACAAAATAATATTGGGGTGGCCGCAACATTTTAGTGGTGTCAACAGAATATTTTTGTGGTGATCACAAAATTAATTTTGTAGGGTAAATACTGACAAAATATTTTTTGGCTGGCACAAAATATTTTCCCCGTGTTATTGGCAGCTTGTCTTCGTGGAGAGACAACTGAAATTTGACTGGGCCCATCAGAGCACCGGCAAGGTTACTGTGACATCACACGTCTGTTAGTTGCTGGTAGAACTGTGGGCTAAAAACATCCAATCATCGACAAGGTTACAGAGCTGTGAATGTTGGCGCAGTATGATAATACCTAGGTCTCGATAATAACTGAACTGCAGTAAATAGACCTACTCTTATTTTCAAGTCAAGACACTAGCATTTTTTTTTTAATTCGGTTTTATAAAGACCTTATATCATCTCATTAAAAGTTTTTAAGATTTAAGTGTTCGGATTTTGTGGTTTCAAGCCCTTATTTTCCTAAAAACATTTTTTAACATTTTGCTTTAAAGGAAAGCACATTACGGCCCTGTGCTGTATGAATAGACGTCCACTAATAATATATATATATATATATATATATATATATATATATATATATATATATATATATACTCAGCAAAAAAAGTCTCGTCGAATTATGATGAGTAGTTCAGATTTTATCGACGATAGAATATTCCAGTCGTTCGCTCGAAATCTTACATTTCCATGCCCCTTAAATTAAGGCTGTCTCATTAAGTAAGTCTAACCACGGTTCAAAATGCCAATTTCTACTTGTCAATCTGTATTCAATAATCAAGCGGAGACGAAGCAAACTGACGGATGGAGTAATTTGAAAGAACTGAAGAGCTAGTAGGTCTACACCTGGCCGTTTTAAATTGATGAAATCAAGATCGTAAAAAATATTTTGGAAAAACATAAACAAATACTCACGAAATACTGCTAAAGCAGAACTATTTTGCAACTTGAAATCCAAATTTTCCCATGAGGAGAATTCTCTGGCCTCTCGCTTTAAAGCGGGGTCGGTATACACTGTGTTATTCTGAGGTTAAACCCCTCTCTCACATAAATCGTGGCTACGCCACTGTTTATAGGTGTGAAGATTGTTTCCTCAAAATATTGACATTCTATTTGACAACATCCTGTATAATGTGTGGAGTACACTGCGTGAGAAAATTCTAATTTAATTATGAAAGTGGTGCCGGCATGGTCGTAAGAAACTTAAAATTTAATTACTAAGAAAAACTCAGGGCAGTACAAACTTGGAAATTTCTGTGCTTCGTTTTACAGGACTCGGGAAGAAAACGCGCCGTGTAAGATCGATAATGAATGCGAGAGACTTTATGGACAAAAAAAAAACTTAAATGGCATTGGGCTGGGCGGAGAAAAAACGATAAGATGGCAGATGATAAAAAAGGAGTGTGTGAGAATCCCCAAGGCTTCCAAGAAAACGAAGAGGAGGGATGTGAGGTGAAGAGAGAGATGATAAAGAAAATTTAAAGTGACCTAGTAAAAGGTGGTACAACATAAAATTTAAAGCTCAAGATAAAACCTACGTTGCCTTTTTATAAACTAATAATATTATTACAGCGTGCGTTCGGAGATGTTTTACAATGAGAAAAACAATTACAGCTGTAAGAACGGTAATTAGATTTTGTTGCGATCTTATGATTTCGTATTAGAAAACTGTAAATGTAGCCACAGATGGGACGTCGATCACAAAAATGTATTATGTGTCTCCTCTTTCAATGAGTTCTAGTACGCCTCTGGTCTCCAGCAGTGTTTATTTCTGCAGTCACGATGTAGGCACTTACAAGTAACTTGCCAGAGTTAGTTAGGTGTTCTCGAACGCCGGATTGTGATCAAACTCAGGTAGGTAATTAGCTCGGTTCACTGTCTGGGCGCAAAAGAACTTCGGATCAGTTATCTAAACGACACTGAAGTGTATTTATTCATGCTGGCCATCCTCATGAGTCTTCATATGTCCCCAACATGTGTTCGCTTGGCGGGCTGACCTTCGTGTAGCGTGGCCGGCTAACGGTACGAGAGGTATCACTCTAAAATATAAGTTTGTAAATTTGCTACACGTGCTATGGGAGCGCCAAGAAAGTAGGTACGTACAGCAGAATTGTTTCCCATCAGTGGTAGTACTCCTAAACTTTTTATAAAACAGCCAATTGTGTACTGAATTACCAGACTGGTATACTCCATTTCATATAAGTTTGGATAAATCTGACAGCAACTTATGGGCAGTAATTTTTTAGTATTTTGTGATTTGTTGCACAATGCAAGATATTTTTAGTTCTGAAATGAATCTGAAGTGTCCATTTCAGCATTTATATATACTGCAAAGTTTGTCTTGTGTAGTGACACAAATAACAAAATATTACAAATTATTGCCCATAAGTTACTGTCAGATCTATCCAAACTTATATGAAATGGAGTATATTATACCAACTGTAACAGTTTGCATATTTACAAGGAGGAAGTATGGTAACTGACCCACACTGCGTTTGGGTTAATTACTTTCTAAACATTTTAGGAAGTTTTTTTACGATTGACTGAGTTAAAGTCACTTGTGTTCGTGCAAACTGGATACAAAACTCGTCACAAAACAATTGTCTCGTATAAAATACAAACTTTCGGGTTTACTTCAATTGGGCGGTGTTATGTGTCAATTTTTAGTTATCAGTAAAACATGTTGTAAGCTTGCCAGATTTGATACAGTCTTTCAGAAAGTGGGTGAGCGAAGAGATTTTAGTCAGCGCCGGAATGAAAGGGCGGGGGAAGTGGGAGATCCCCGAGAAAACCCGCCGACCAACGGCATCGTCCGGCACGATTCCCGCATGCGAAATTCCGGGGACCTACCACCGCGTCCCCTCATGATTTGAGGATAAAGGATTAAAATACATTTCGTAATACTGATTAAAAGCGGGAAAATATTTTTACGTAACTTATAATTTACACTTGATTTGTTTATTCATAACACCGTCCAATTTGTCAACAACTTAAACGGTGGCGGGGTGACGTTTGGTGCAGAGGCAAGGTGGAAGCCTGTACATTGTGTTATATATATATATACATACACACACACACACACACACACTAGGTTGACGCAGTGGCTAGAGCACTTGTGTACCATGATGGCGATCCGGATTCGATTCCCGTCGAGTGTCGGACGATGCCGCTGATCGGCGGATTTTCTCGGGGATCTCCTGCCCCTCTATGTTGACAGCTCACGTCATCCTCCTGGGCGAGCAGGTGCCTACTGGCGCTCAGTCGTAAGTTCGGGGCGCGATATATTGTCTCTCATGTATTCTCCCCATACTATATTCATTTATTATGCATTTGTTAACCCCTGAAAGTTGTTTACAGCAGGGAACACGACTGCCGGTGTGCCCGTGTGTTCTTACTGAGTTCAGTGTCTCAGCACGCGCGGGCGTTGGCTATGTTCCTTAATGTGTACTGTGCACATAGGCCTAGCCCCCAGGGATGAGGGGGGGGGGGGGCACAGAAGGGCACGTGCCCCACCCCCCACTTAAACATAGTTTTAAAAATGTGTACCTATGAAACTAAACATTGCTCATTGTAACTCCAGTGTTCACAAACTGGTCTTTGAACTAGTAATCCGAACGTATATGTACTACCTGCAAAAAGTAATCTGACTTTGATAATTTCTGTGAAATAATTAATTTTTATTTTTATTTCTTTTACATGAGGTCAACTAAATGTCTAGCAAAATTTTTTTAACAGTGAATTATTACCAAACCTATGCATTTCCAAACAAGTTATCGTAAATTTTCGTATTGATTTTTTTTTACTTAAAATACATAAGGTAATGTCCCCTCCCCCAATGTAGAGCCACGCTATGCCTCTGCCTGTGCGTTTGTCGAAGACGAAGCTGTCAGAAAGACGCGAGCTGTCATTAGCACTCGCGGGCCGCAGTTATAACGGTAACTGGCACCCACCTGCTGTGTACCTGTGTCCTTGTTCGCCCACGAAGCGTGCTGTCATGTACACCTACATACATACTGGCCCGTCTAGCCTCACACGTTACACGGTTAGTGTTACCCTGGCAGAATACTACATGCACTGATCCAGCTGTGAGCTTTAGAATGAGGGGCCAGATAAAATGTACATACATTCCAAAACCCAGGCTTACTTTTCTTCTTGGTCGTTACAGATGGTTAAAGACTCTGATTCATCGCAGGGAATGTTTACTGTTCGCTAGGCTTCGAAATAACGTGTTCATACTGACAATATTCTTTGGTATATGGCGGGTCCGTATCTGACTGGACCAATTATGACACTTGTGCATCGCTACTGAGTATTTGTGACTCGTTTTTAAGAGTGCGCGGTAGATAAATAAACGCTGCAAACATCAATTGATTCTTACGCTTTTTCGAAGCCAATATGGATAAAATACTCAATGACAATCCTAGATAATGGTATTTGCCAACTTTATGAGTAAATATTTATCCAGAATTACTAATTTTTTACGCGTGATCTCTTGCGCCGCAGTTTAATGCACGAGGTACCGGCGTCAGAGATTGTGCTTCAGAAGTTCGTAACACTGGAAACAGTTTTGTTTAAAACATTGGCTAAAACTATCGTCTAGGATTGCTATTGATTAATTTTCGCAAATTGGCTTCAAGAAACCTACAGTTACAGGTTAATGCTTTTAGCGTTGAATTATGTTCCACGCCCTCTTAAGGCTTATACCGACAGTGTGTTAGTGTGAGTGAGGCACGGCGCTAAGGGCGATGTTGACCGGCTCATCTGGTGCCGTATCGTCTCTACCGCAAGACACTGGAACGGCGTGCAGTGTTATCGTAGATCACTCGTCTGACTGACACTTTCAGTGGCGACCTCATCTTTTTATTGGTAGAAAGTTTTTCAGATATGTCATGTTTAAAAAGTAGTTTTCAGCCATTTGGAGAGGCTCCGAAATTGTATTTCTAATCGACGTGATGCTTTGAAAGATCTTTCAGCTATCCTTTGAAGTGTGTTTTCTTGTCGTATATTGACACAATGGGCATATGTGGAATAGTTTCGTACAGAAACGTATTTACGAACACTCTGCAACGCTTTTTAAGAGCGTGCAAAGCGTGGCCCTTAAGGGGTATGGAAAGGCAAGGTGTGGAGCGAATAACTGGAACACTCGATCGTGTATACAATCTGAAGTTCTCGTCATAATTAAATGGAACTTTTTTTATCGACTGAATATTTTATTAGTGGACCGATATTTGTACTGCCTATAGAAGTGGAAAAATGTATTTTTACAATTATCGCTTTGATAGTATCCAGAGCTCAATGATAGCCCAATTTGAAATATTCTCGCTCTTTAATTTGAAAATAATTCTAACATTTGTAAACATCTACACGAGAGGTTTTCAGATACTAAAATTATTTTCAAATCTAAATTAGGGTGTTTTTGAAATTTTGTTATCATAGAGCTCCGGATATTATTATATTAAAAACCATATGTTCTTTAAAAGAAAGATGCGCTTTGCTCCTTCTACAGAACTGATTGTTACTTTTACAGAGGCAACTGTTGTACGAAGAATCCACATAGTACCGAAAACTAAACTGGTCTTTTCTCCCATTTTAACAGAAGTATGGTACTTATAACAAAATTTTTCTTGCAGTGTAAAGTAACCACAGTTTGAAGATGTTTGGGGGAAGGGAATACTTAAATTTCTACCCGCGTTTTGAGGCTAAGGGTGCAATTTTTTTATTCTTAATTTTCTGGACTGATTACGCTTTGAATATATATAGAAAATTCAACTACGATGCTTTTATTGTAGCTCAAGGTAAATATAATTGGTATTATAGTAACAAATTTCACATTTTTCTTCTCAGAATTTCACAACAGAGAAAATAAAATTCAATATGGCGACTGATGCCTTAAGGCCTCGCTGTTTAGTTTTTCAGTGGTTACGAAAAATTTTTTTAACTCGAATTAATACATATATATATATATATATATATATATATATATATATATATATATAAAATTCAATCTTATAGTTTTAACACTATGTGTCATTGTTTGTAGCTGAATTTTTCTGTTACAATACACCAACCGGATTTTTTAGGTTTTTGTCCCTGAAATATCAAATATTTTGTTTTCAAATTAAGCCAAAATGAAGCAGAATAATTTTTTGCTAGCAAACGGTAAATTATTTTGAAAAATGCTCTGCCAAAATTGTGTATCGTGAAACTGTAGACAGTCTTAAATTTTTTCAATGAAGTTGGTTTAAAAAATATTTGAGCTATTTGCAATTGTTTGAAATAAATGAAAGATCATGGCTAGAGACACTGAAAAATCGTGAAAATATTCAACATAGTCTCCAATAAACTGTAGTATCTGAATCGTGACAAGTGTGAACAGTTTTCTGGCAAATCACACACGTTCTGTGTTAAAACTGTACAGTTCTAATTGGTTCTGTTGAAGAGGGACACGGTGCTTCGTATAAACGATAGCCAATATAGGTGCAAAACCTTCAGTGTTATACATAGTATGTTGGAGCCTAGCAAACAATCAACTTTTCCCGCGATTTACCAGTGTCTCTAATCATGGCCTTAAGTACTGTGGTGATGTTTGCGCGGCTTTTGTTCGAGCCCCGGACAAGGAAGCGAGTGGTTACTCTAGCGGGAAAGAGGCGGGGCGGGCGAGTGAAAGTTGCGACGGTGTCGTAAGACTACCGACAATTACCACAACACAACCTCCACGAGTAAGCTCGCAAAACAACCGCTGAGTTCTCTTTGAAAGGCTGTGGGAAAAAAAAAACGCTGAAAGCGTCAGTTTAGATTTGTAAGTTTCTCGAAGCCAATTTGTGAAATAAAATTAAATAAACCTTAGGTTTTACTAAATATCTGAGTAAAAATTCTTCGTCACGGAAAATATCTGCCGCTTGAGCACTGGTATCGCCGATGGGTGCAAACTTACCAATCACAGAGCTTGCCTGAATTTTAAGTTACATAAAGTTGATAATTTAAAACACGAATTCGCTTTATTTTCACTTTGAAAATTACGTTAAATTACTTTTGTCATTTCTAAGTCTATTTAAATTTAATTTTACTACAGTTTCACATTTTTCTGGACCCTTAGCGATAGCAGTGAAACTAGCGGCAGAATTTTTCCTGTGCCATAATTTTCCATAAGAAAACATGTTTTCTTTCTAACCTGTAGTAGAATTAACCTTAGTAGTGCTCATTTTATCCTGAATAGCCTATGCATATTTGGGTAAACAAGGTCGGGAAGGTTTATATATTCTCGCAACCTCCATTTCACTTGTGTCCTGTTTTCTGGTCTCGCGGTGACATGGCGATTAAAACTATCTGTTTCGTCACTTATTATTAATAGCACTTCCACTCGAAGTAGTTGGGCGTAGTTCTGCAACGAGATACAGTAACGGTTTAGAACTATCGGTGTCAGGCCCATATTTGCAGAACCATGTCCAATTTTTCCTAGACCATTTTTCTCGTGCTTTATATTGTTACACTACCTGGTTTTAATTACAAACATCTTATTTCCATGCCGACTTGTGTGTGTGTGTATATATATATAAACACACACACATGTCCTTATGGGCAGAGATCTGAAAAATTCGCGTTTTCTTTTAGGCGCAAGCTAGAGTTCCAGCAACTATAGGTGTGTATCACGTTCATAATTGGCCGTTGACTTACTCGATACTTCCTGGAAGTAATTGAGCCAGTAATAATACTGTAGATGAATACAGGCCCATTTGAATATATCGGCGAGCAGCTAATAAACAGCTGTTGTCTGCACGATTTCACATATATTCTTGGAAGCTAGCCTAGAGGTTAGTGAACCCGCGAATTTTTCAGGTCTCTAATTATGGGGACCTGAATTCCAAAACCATGCAAACCCCTAACTGTAAGAAATATCAATAAAGGTCATATCTTTTTCGTGTGAATTTATATCTATCTTGGATTGGTTACTAATCAATATACAATAATTTGACTGTGATTGTATTGAGAACGCGATGTTTGGTATGAAATATACAGTTGTTTCAGAGTACATACGTATTTTCGGCATGGGATGAAGACCGGCCTAAGGCAATCTTTATGGTAAGCTAATCTAATAGCCTACGTATGCTTCATATAGAGCAATGTTTTCTTTTGTTAGTTGATTGATATAGAAGGTGATTTATCGCGAGAATGATTTCTACCAGCGTATACTGCAAATCAGTGTAGCGTCCTGCGTCCCGTATTATTGGCCGACGGTTATGTAGCACGGTCTAGTTGTTTACAGAAGAATCACAGACGTCCAGTAGTAGCGCGCCAGAGTTATCATTGGCCCAGTCAAATAGGGACTCGCCAGTAACGAAATAAAAGCTTCAGGAATGTGTACATTACATTGAAGCCTAGCAAACAGTCTACGTTTCCCGCGATAAATCACCTTCTCTACTGATTGAAGCTGTAATGTTTTGCAGGGGAAGTTATTTTGGTAGGAAAGATTTAATTAAGATACGGCAAATCGCCGCGCCTTCGCGGCATTCGTTCTATAAATACGTGGAACAGAGGTCAGTCTCATTTGTTCGACGTGTATGCCCCCAGTGCTGCCGGGACGCACCTGTCTATTTCTGTCGTGAGAACGAACGGGGGTTTTCATGGCATCCCAGTAATGCGACAGGTTCAGTGTTTGTTCGTCTGTTATATTTGGAGTTCACCTCCCGGGCTTCTCAAACAAACCTCGGCTGGTTCGCGTTAATAGAGACTGTCGTCGGTGGAGTTGCAAAACCTCGCGTGTCAAGACTTGTAAGTTTTCAGGAGGATTACAAATATATAAATAAAAGTAATGCAATTCTTTGATAAAAAAAACAATTTGTAGTGTTGTTTAACAGATTTTGGTACAACATAGTGCTATCAGAATTATAATTCCATTAGTGGAATTAAAAATATGAAGCGTCCGGAATTACTGTTACTAACTTGGGACGAACGACATACAAGGTTTCGCATCTTCGCCGACACTATGTTTCTTAGACATTTGATGGATTTAATCGGGTAGACCTAGTGACGTGTTTTGTTAATGAGTATTTTGCAAATTTCCTGCACTGTAAAATAGAGTCCACAAATTTCCCGCACAGTAAAAATACAAATTTCGCGTACAATACAATACTAATTTCCGACACAGTAAAACATACAATTTCCAGCACAGTAAAAATAAAAACAATTTCACTTTACAAAAACAGCTTCTACGCAATAAAAGATACAAAAATGTCATTGTGTTTTTTTAATGAATTTGGCAACGAGGGTGTAAGACAAACTAAGGTGTTTTGTTGGATGTGTGCTATTACTAGGGAATGTTGCTGAGTGGCAGGAACCCCACGGTTACACGAAAGAACCACGAGAAAATGACCAACAAAAAAAACCCGAAGTATCGCACAAAGTAAGCTAGAAATGGCTCTAGTCAACACACATAACACATAATTGCGGAATAGAAACGTAGTCGGTATATTATAAACAAATTTCATGTACAGTAGGGGGCCGCGGTGGCCGAGTGGTCAGACCTCTCGCCTTCCATCAAGGCGATCCGGGTTCGATTCCCGGCGAGGTCGGATTTTCGCATGTGGGAATCGTGCCGGACGATGCCGCTGGTCGGCGGGTTTTCTCGGGGATCTCCCGTTTTCCCTGCCCTTTCATTCCGGTGTTGCTCCATACTCACCTCATGTCACCCCCACCAGCGTTAAAGACCTCGATGTTAAGCGCTAATCAAAATCTCTTACTCGCTCATGTACAGTAAATAAATAGTTAACGTTTGGGTGTGGCGCACATCCCGTGTGCACCTTGAATGATGACATGAAATGAAGTCCTACTATGGAGAAGTTACGTGATGCGTTGTATGTAGCGAACCGTTGGCTTCTAGGCTTTCTGAGTTGGTTTTCCCAATTTGGTTAAGTTGGCCATTTCTTCGGGAGGAATAATACTATGATTAGAGATGATGGTTAGAGAAGGTGATTTATCGTGATAAAAGTAGACTGTTTACTACGCTCCAATGTAATGTACTCATTCCTGAAGGTATTATTTCATTACTGGCGAGTCCCTATTTGACTGGGCCAATGATAACTCTGGTGCGCTACTACTGGACGTCTATGATTCGTCTGTAAACAACTAGACTGTGCTACATAACCGTCGGCCAGTAATGCGGGACGCAGGACGCTACACTGATTTGCAGTATACGCTGGTAGAAATCATTCTCGCTATAAATCACCTTGTCTAATGACTGTTTATCGCGGGAAAACTTGACTGTTTGCTGGGTTTCAACGCACGTTCAGCTTACCAGCAGATTACTGGCTTTATCTTGTGTATAAAGCTGTTGCCCTATTTGACTGAGCCAATAAGAATATTGAAATTGTAATATTTGATGGCTATTATTGGTCTGCAGATAGCTACGTTTTGTCTCACCAAATCATATATGTTACGAGAAACTACAGTGTTTTCAAGGATATGTTGGCACAAAAGAGTTTCGCGATGCACTATCATCTCTAACTATGATGTCGCGGAGCGGTAAGTTTGATTTGGAGTCTTATTTTGTAAGTTACTTGCTGGGTAATGTGTTGATTTTTTTTTCATATGTTTTGACAGGTTTGGGTTGTTATTAGGAAGTAGATTCTATAATTTTAAATTAAGTTGTATTGAAACTTAATTTTTGTTGCGAGATTATGGAAACAGTTTGCATAACGGGTAGTTTGGTGGTAGTACATGGCATGGTTGCTTTCATAGTTGTTAAGATAGGTTGGTATTTAAGTTTTATTTTGGCAACAACGTTAGAATGTTTTGGAATCAGGAATTTTAATGAGAGATTATTTGAGAAAATATAGTGTAACTACAGCTTTAAGTTACAACCTGATATATTCGTGTCAAGTTTTGTGCGTTGGTAGATGTAACACAGAGAACAGTACACAATTATGTGTTAGGCTAGATTTTAGTTATTAATTTTACAAAACTAAACATTAGTTTAGTTGTTACTAATGTTAAACGTTTCTGGTTGGTTACTTTTGTTTGTGGGTGTGCTCAGTATGAGGAACCGCGTTGATTGTAAATAATACCTGGCCCATATGCATTAAAAAGAAAATTGAGTAGCAGATGTAAACAAAATAAGCTTGCTGTTCTATAGAAATTGGGGATGGAGTGGGGAAAGATTCATATACTAGCGTGTCCACCCCAGTAGAAGTTAACCCTCAGATCAATTAGGATGGGAAGGTTTAATTGAAACTGCGGTCATTGAGTTGAGCGTGTAATTAATAAAAACACAGCAGCTGACATAGCAGAGGGTAATCTTTACATTGTTCCACGTTTATTTTATTACAAAACTTCTGAAGATGTTGGAGATTAGACGTATAAAGAACTTTTAAAAAGGTCCTCCAGGCTGTGTCATATACGCCAAGGGCCAATTGTGAACGTGATACAGACCTATAGTTGCTTGAATCCTAGCTTGCGCCAAAAAGAAAATGCGAATTTTTCATGTCTCTAATTATTAGAATTATTTGAGGTCCGAAAATTTCGGAGGTTTACTGACGTGTACGCTATAGCCTACAAGAATATCCGTGTTCAAGTAGACAACAGATGCTCATTGGCTGTTCGCTGACAGTGAAATAGGTCTGCAGTTAATTGCATCTTTATTACTTGCTCTTCCAGGAGGTGCCAAGTGAGTCAAGGGCCAAAGTGACACTATCTTACAGTTTGAATTCTAGCCTGACACCTGAAACAATACGTGAAATTTTCAGGTCTCTAATTATTAGTGGGCTTAAAGGTGGGTCCACAATTGATAACATAACAGTAAGCATAGAACATGGGTCGTTCACACAAGAACAAACCTCTATGTATTCTTACCTACCGATCCAACCACGGCCATAGTGGATTCAACCACAAAAAAAAGTAAAACGGTCGTTCGCATAGAGATTCTAACATAGGAAATGGTTAGACACACTAGAAAATCACGAAATTGTTTAAAATAGTCTCCAATAAAGTGTATTATATTAACCGTGACACGTGTGAACAGTTTTGGGGCAAATCACACACGCTGTGTGTCCGAGCTGTGCAGTTCTAACTGGGCCTGTTGTAGAGAGGAAAAATGCTACAAATAAACGATAGCCAATGTTGATACAAAACATTCAGTGTTACATACATCACGTTGGAGCCTAGCAAACAGTCAACTATTCCCGCGATTTTCCAGTGTCTCTAGAAATGGCAATATTTCATTTCTTGTGAGTACGCATAGGACAACAACCAATCACAGCGAAGTATTGTGTGAGTGCCCGCCATATTGGTTTAACCTCCGAGAATACACGAGAGCAAAACGGAGGTAGACTAAGAAATGTTAATGTTAAAAACTATGTTTCTATAGGCTATTGTAAATAATGTTTTACGCTGTGCTGTTTGTAGGAACTTTGTTTCTGTATTTCCTTTTATCTCTAAATACGATTTCACTTCAAAAATGTTTCAGTGGCCTTCCGTTGACTTTTATACAGCAAGGAATTTTTCAGATTCGTCGAAAATAAGCCGCTGGCTAAACATGACAGTAAGAATCCAATAGTGAACTAATATTGCACATGACGTCTGGTCGTGCACAGTTTCTACTGTTATGTTGTATGTTCTGTGCTTATGTTTGTTAACAGTGAACCAAGAACCAACCTTTACAGTGCCCCTTGGGGCGGAGGAGGGGACTTATGGCGGGGAAGGGAAAGAAACCTGCTTCTCAGGGCGACAGCCAGTGACACATTGACGACTGCGAGGCTTGGCGTGGTGCCAGGCCGTGCATGGTCTCTCGTCACGCATGCACGCATAAAAAGGTCGAAGGCAACGATATATATCCAAAACTCAGTGCGGCTCCCTACCGACGCTTGAAATGCGTTACGAATTGCGAGTATTCTTATTTTTACTGAACTACTCATTGTGCGCAAAGGGGTTTACACAATTAACAACTTAACCATCAAGACTTACGAGGCCGTGTCAGTGTTTCAGGCGCATGTAAGCAACCCGCATTAACCCCATATAAATCAAGGCTAATTTTACGTACTCTATAGCAATAAGAGTATTACACATATCAACATTATCTTCACGTTTTATAAGAGACACAGTCGTTTCTTATTTTCGCTGCGTTTGTTGAAGTCAAGTACAAAGAATGGTTGCTACAAATTTTACGAAACGTTTTTTTAGTATCACGTTGCTAATGTACCCGTTTGTTATGTTTCATTTTGCAGAACGTAGCTGTATTAATAACGACTGTGTCTTTCATAAAGCTCGAAGATAACGTTGATATGTGTAATACTCTTATTACTATAGAGTACTTAAAATTAGCCTTGATTTATATGGAGTTAATGCGGGTTGCATACATGCGCCTTAAACACTGACACTACCTCTAAAGGCCATGGCCATGATCTTTCTTTTACTTCAAACAATTGTAGTTAACTCGAATGTTTTTTAACCAAATGCTTTGAAAAAATTTGACACTTTGTACAGTCATACGATACACAATTTTGCCAGAGCGTTTTTTTTTAAATAATGTACCGTTTACTAGAAAAAATTATTTTGCTTCATTTTGGTTTATTTTGACAACAAAATATGTGCTGTTTCAGGGGCTAAAATCTAAACATACGTTTGGTGTATTGCAACAGAAAAATTCAGATGCAAACGGTGATATATAAGTGTTTAAACTGCCAGAATAAATTTTTGATATATGTGTTAATTTTTGTTAAAATATATATTTTCGAAACCACTGTAAAACTAAAGAGCGAGGCCTTAATGTAGAACGTAGAATTTTTTTTCTGTATTATATTGGTTTAAACCGAATTACACACAGTTGAACTGTTACTACTTACCGCTTAATGTAGGCAGTGGAAATGTTAAGAGAACTAAATACATTACAGGTCGGTATTCCCATGATGGAATTTGTATTTCACTTGATAACCGCCATATTGTCTTAACTTCGTCACGTGACGTCCCGATTAGTGGCGAAACGCCATTTTGTTGGTCTTTAGTGTGGCCTCACGTTAATACGTAGCGAGATGTACCTAGAGAATATTAATGAAATTTGAACGATAAAAATTGAAGTATTTTTACATTTTTTTAAAGTAGTGACTTAAGAGCACCTTGATGTGGCGTATCGGGCGAATATGTCGTAGAAGGACGTGTGTCGTAGTTTAGAAAAAAAAAGGGGGGGGCTATAAACTTTTAATTTAATTGTTTTAATATTTTTTAATATTTGCACGATAAATGGTTTGTTTTATAGATACATATTGATACTATTTTTTTACAGAAATGAAACTGTTCTAGCTTCCACACTTTCTGTATAATGGCGGGTCAAAGCCCAAATTTGCATAAAACTGTTTTTTGCAAGAGAGGAAAATCAACTGACTTACAGATATGAAATGAATCGCAGTGAAGAACGGTGTCACGGGCTACGTAGAGGTATGTACAAAAACAGTATTAAATATATTTTGTATTTTTAAAAAAATTGCTGACAATATTAAAAATTGCCAATTTTCTGAAATTTTTTAAAAATACAAAATATTTCAATGTGGGTTTTGTATACATGTCTTGACGTAGACCGTGTCATTGTTCTTCATTGTGAATTATTTAATCTCTGAAAAATCAGTTGGTTTTTGTTTCTTGTAACCGTTTTATGCAAATTTGGACCTCGACGCGCCATTACACAAAAGTTATGCAAGTTAGAAAAATTTAATTTGTGTAAAAAAATTGTCACTATACATGTGTACAGAACAACCCATATCTATCTCTAGGGCCCGGTAGTTTTCGCGAAAATATTTTGTGCCCCACTTCGTTTCAGTGTCTTACGTGTACATCTGCATCTCAACTTCATAGTTATTGGCAGAGTGTTTTTGTGCAGAGTCATTATTCACTTGACTGTGCCATCAGTACATGGATTACTGTGACACAACACGTCTGTTATTTGCGTGTTTAACCTCCAGGCGTTGTATGTTACGGCATCCAATCTCTGACTACAAAGCAGAGATGCAGGTGCGCACGTAAGGCACTGAAGCAAAATGCTGCAAAAATATTTTGCGCGAAAATTACCGGGCCCTACATATCTCGTACATGTATATAAATAATTAAAATTATTAAAATTTTGTGTGAACGTCCCCGTTAACAGAGAAGGATAAATGACTGTCTCGTTATTTTCATATATACAACTCGGGTTATTGTTTGTAAATACGTCTGACGACTCGTGTGATACATTCTGTATATTATGTAGAAGAGAAGACGCACTAGTACGAAACCTTGTAGTACTCCAGCTGTTAGATAATGCCTTAGTTGATAATACATCTCCGTCAGCTGTGTGTAATTAAATATGCTAGTAGCGACAGTCTGAGTAGTTTTTCCGCTCACACGAGCTGTTGTGAAAACCTGTAGCTGATAATGTCTTTTAACAAAACTGCGTGGCATTATGACGTTTTGGGAATATGTGGAATACTGCAACGTTTTCCGTAGGGAAGGTAACATAGTCAGTAATAACGTCTTCAAAAGTTTCACTTTCGTGCAAGTAAATGTTTTTTTTCTTTCAAATTTGAACGGCTGTAAAGCGTACTGCGCAGTTGACGTCATATCATATTTGTAGCACTTCGCTATTTCCTCGTGACCAAGCAGGAAAACAGCACTGACATGTACTTTGGTATATACAGAATGTCCCATAAGTTCGGTCTCATACGGCAAATAGAAGTTGGTGAAATATGGAGTGTTTTAATAGTGTCGTAGTGTGTTGGCGTAAGACAACAGCAGTTTGTTCACTTCCATGTGTCATTAAAACAGAAAATGCTCAAATTGATGGTCGCAATGTACTCTGCACATGCGTATGTGATGGTTCAAATTGCTTTGTACACGATGTGACATGGTCGGCGGGATGGAGCGGCATGTAGTAGTAATGTTGTTATTCACAATAACATTTCATTTCACTACAACACTATTAAAACATTCCATATTTCACCAATTTATATTTGCCCTATGAGATCGGACTTATGGGACATTCTGTATGTGGCGAAACAAGTATAGGTTATTCCCGATCAAATAAGCATTTTTGTACATTTATCCTCGCAGGAAATTTATAGTTTCCTGTCACGTTTTAATGTAAACTAAACAACCGCATTATTAGATACTAGAAAAATTCGCGGGTTCACTGACCTTGTAGGCTATA
>PNEQ01072244.1:0-51072 GCA_003012365.1 Medauroidea extradentata
CGTCAATCACGCACACGGAAAAAAGTCTTAAGTAATTCTGGTTCATAATAAATGTGTTAATTCTTAATTCCAACCAATAAGAACCCGACTACTCTGCTGTTTCAAATGCGTGAAATTACTGTGGATTCCTCAATATATTTCGTCGCCAGTTGTCCAGAATATCGCCAAGGAATGGTATAAATGAAATACTAACGTAAAAGATATGTTAGAAATAAAAAATTGCATCTCCATTTTCATTACTTGAATAACATTTCTCGTACACTCGGGTAATCACATTATACCGAGGCTGCACCTATAAATCCAAGAAAATTTCAATTATTCGTAATGTGCAAATATAAATTAACAAATTTAAATTACTAAAAATATATACTCCAAGTGAGTTTTGAACCATCAACCTTGGGGGTCAGCAAACCAAAACATTACCACTGAGCCACCAAACACTTCACAGGGACAATGTTTCTAAACAAATTATTTTAATGTGTAAAGCGTCTTAACTAGTACATGTAACAAACATGTTATATTTCTGTTATTTTAGCAAGAATTTCCATTAAATCAGATTAACATTTTTATAAATAATAATAATATGCCGTGTATACGAAACAGTAATAGGCCTAACTTATACTACGAGTTGTTCGCCAGCCAAATGGGTTTTTAAAAGCTTTTCAAACAGCTATTCTGCCGTAAAACTAAAAATAAATATAAGCTTAACTGCATTTTTAGCTTGAAATGGTCATAATTTGCCAAATCCATCATATATAGCACCACACAGTACTTAACGTATATAATTTAAATATCCGCCATGTTAATTTAACTTCTCAAATGCTCTGATTGGTTCATTCTCTTAATTCTTACGGAAAAATATAAAATTTCGCTATACCTGTTACTTCTTAAGTCATGGCCCACACGCCACACGACCTCACAGGGCCTGTTAAGTTCTGTTGCGAATCGGTACGTTAAGAAACACACTTTCTATTCTTAAGTCAACTCTTAGCTACACGTCATAATTCTTAAGTTTTACATTGTGAACTAAGCTTAGTACCGCTAGCGGTAACTTTACCACCTCGGGTTTTTCGGACCTATTTGACCAGTTTATGGCTGCACGGGAATCCAAGGCCAACGAAATGGAGTGAAGAAGTGAAGTGTTCTATGGTGTCGTCTGGTTTGTTTACTTGTAATTAGTGTTTACATTTTTCAGTGCATTTGTGATGGATTTTTTTTCCTCATTTTTATGCATGCTTCTTGTTTAGGACTAGATTTCTTAAATTGAGATTATTGTGGTAGCAAGTTTGTCCATTTGACTGTATAATTTACGGTGTGTTTCGCATATTGTTGGACCAGATTTAAAGAAATGTTTGATATGATGCAGTTGTTTGCAGAAATATCGCATGTTACAATAATGGGTTGCTGAAACTTTTTTTCATCAACGTTATTATTGAGGATGAAAATTCTTATTAAACTGAAACGGATACTAAGAAAAAAACTGAAGGTGACTTTTTGCAGTACAGTCTTTGTGTGTATTTTTTTCTTGATTTATCAATACTTTTATAGTACGGAGTTGTATAGTGTTACTCCAGATGGTAAAAAGTCACATAAACGAATGTTGCCTGCGGAAAATTTTCCGCATAGACATTTGGCAGATGAAACGAGTAGTCTTATGTCACACAAAAAGTATCAGAACACTTTAAGAGGTGTTCATGAGCGGGACAGGAGGTACGTGCCTGATGAAAATAATAAGTTCACATGCTTTTCTAGCGGTGACAAAATATCGTTTGACAAAGTTAATGATGATTATTGCGACTGTGAGGAAGATGGTAGTGACGAACCAGGGACAAATGCGTGTATTAATGGTGTATTTTTCTGCTCTACGGAAGGTTCATATCGAGGTAAGATGAGTGACATATCTATTTATTTTTTTTATAGTATTGAAATATCTATGCAAATAAGTTGCCTTTTTCTAGCAGATACTTTCAGGTAATGCATATTATAATGCCTTGTTTCTAAATGAATTAAAATTCACCCATTTTACATTTCCTCACTTGGTGACACTGTCCACATTGTTCATGCATGTTATGTGCCGTGCCCGTATTTGCAGATTTTTTACTATAGGGCATTCAGGATAAAGTGAGCACTAAAAATGTAGCCCTTGAAAAATACCACTAGCCGTTGCTGCATATAATTCAACATTAGGCTAACTATAGTTGTGTTTACTGCTTGTATGGTTGGCAGCGAAATTACATAATACAGTTGTGTAATGAACTGCACAGTTTAGGGTATGTGAAGTGTGTACATTTATTTATGTTTACATCCTGTAAATCTCATGTGAGCTACTAGTGCTCAGGGATATGGAACAAGCCATAAATAGTTCAAGCCAATAGAAGGTGTATTGACATCATATAAAAAGGTATAGTAGTAAAAAAATTGCAGCTACAAAAAATAAATTGGACTCATATTTGAAACTACTTCATGAAGTTACATATTGCACATAACAAAATAAACAGTAGGGCCTACATTTTGTGCCATAGAGATGTTTAAAAAAATACTAACACTTTGTAGTAGAGAAGATTTTCAAGTCCAGTGACAAGGTTTTGCTGGTCACCAGGAACGTGATGAATGCTTGTAATACTGATCATGTCCTTGTGGGAGAAAAACATACATCTTGATATAAGCTAGCCTAATATAAATAAACTATGTGTAACATACACACTGTGGTCATCACATACACACACACATATATATGTGTCTGTGTTTTACTAAATGTGATGACCACAGTGCTATGTGTCACTAATGGGAGAGGTGGGCTTGAACAGCTGGGATCACTTCCAAGAGCCAGCCTTCCTCTTTTCCTTGTATTGGCAGTGTGCCCAATTCAAGCGTGCTAGTACAATTATAACAAATTAAATAGATTAACTTACAAAAACAATCAATTACAGGTGCCGCAAAATAATCAAAATCATTACGGAAATTACTAATTACATACCAAAACTTAATGGCTCCACCGCTCGTGCCACATCGACATTCCGTCGGCCACGCACAACCAAAACGAAGAAAACCTAGGAAAACTAACAGGGGTAAACATGCGACTTACCGAACTGGAAGCAAACCTCCATAATGTGCGACCCACCAAAACACAATTAACGGAAAAACTCACGTAGCTACTAGCGTGCCGGCCGAGCATCGAGGTGACAGAGCGGATGAGGCAACCTTCCCAATGCAGCGGCGGGACTCAGACTGCTGAGAGGCCGACGACGGCTGAGCCAGGTGGCGGTAGGAGGAGAGGAAAAGTACAAGGCATGAAAGGAGGGGAGGAGACGATCAAGTCCGAAGATGCCCGAACTGGGCAGAAGGCCGACGAGGGTGGGCCCACACTTCAAATGGGGCACATAGTCAGAGTCACAAGGGTTGAATCAGGATCACTCTCAAATAGCATAAACAAGTCACACAGTACTTCGTATTGCAGACAGACTCTACAGTCTTTGTGAAAAGAACACATTAAATCGTGACGTAAGTCGAGGAAGGTGTTTGGTTCCAGCACGACAGTTTTCCCAACTTTAATGAATCTTTTGTAAGTTTAAGCTGGAACTACAGTAAATCTGTAACTGTATTTCCAGTTTTTTTTTACATAAAAGGTTCCTGAGGGCAATTGCTCTATGATGGAACAGTACATACAAAAGACGACAAATATAACACAATATTTCCCTGAGTTGAATTGCACATAAAATACAAAAATATAGTCTACTCTCTCTTAAGAAAGAATGTATCCCTAAAAACTTGACTACATATGTTCATTTACATGAGACATGTTCAAAATGTACAAGGAACTTAGAAATTTGTAGCCTACTTAGACATATTTTGCATAGAGTTACCAAAGGAAGCAGAAAACAACATATAAATGTGTGAAAAACATGGACACATATACAGTATATAGGAAAACAAACATATGACATAACAGCAGATATACACGCAAACAGCAACACACTACATTTACAGCAGTGGGTGATCCAAATAATCCAAACTTATTTATGTAAGGATTTATAACACAAGGTAAAACTTAGGACATCTGTATACATTTGCGATGAGAGGATGAATGTACAATGACTCCAGGAGAACACAAAACTAGCTTAAGTTAACAACATGCAAAACTTATTTAAAACATAAATTATACCAAAGACACTGGATCACAGAGCATGTTACGTCTTCAGCATTTAGTATGATATATAAACACTCATCAGATATCAACATTAGAAATCAACAAGGAAATAAGCTTAATTACTAGTACACATACACATGTATTCATACATGCACATATTGTTAACAAGTCTGTGTTAAAGTAATCCAAAATTTAAACATAAAAAGGTTAATAACACAAGATAGAGCATCTCTATACATTTACCATGAGTGAATGAATGAACAGTACCGGTACTCTTACATGGACTAGAGACAAGAATAATTACTAAACTCAACTAACCACTAGCAATTATATTTGACATACCAACACTTAAATTTTTTTTATCATCACATTTAGAAAGTTTACGTTAAATTGCACATTACCATTGAGCCCGTCTCACTGACTGACTAAGCTCAATTTGTGTTATCTCAAAACAAATCACAAAGTGCTGTCTGCCTGTATCCGGCGGGCATGTCCTACACACCCGTCAGGCCCAATCGTCCTTACTTTCCCCCCTCTGCACTCAGCTGGCAACATACACAAAACAGTGGGGCGAGGCAACTAACCACTAATAAATTTACTTAAAGGCAGGGTTCAAAACTATTACGTTTATTGACTAGAATACAAATTTAGTTTTGTTACAAACTTCAACTGGAAAAGCCCAAAACGGCGTAATTTAAATTGATTATACAGATACGTGGCTGAGTCGAATGGCACAGAATTAAATTGAAACGTGGAAACGTTCCCCTCGTGGCCGAAATGGCACCTAGGACTAACAATATTAGGAAGAAAGCGAAAGATTAACGCGAAAACCTTGAAACAAATTAAAGTGAACAGACCAGAAACTTACCAAAATGAAAGGAAGAAACGCAGGCGCCATTGCCGGCCACGAGAGGAGCGGACCAACCTTCCGAAACGGAGAACGGAGGACGACTTCCTCGAGCTCGAGCTAACTCCGCCCAGCAGACGGCTGGGAAGAGGGGAGAAAGGGGAGGGAGGCACGAGAACAGCAGAAGACGGCCAAAGGTAGACAAAGTTCAAGTCTTCTGGCGAGCACGAAGAGGGGAGGGGGAGGGCACATCACAAGTCCGCGGGAGCACTCACACACAGCGCGCGGCTTATTAAAACGCAACTAGCTTGATTAATCACAGCCAGTCCATATGCAGATGGAGAAATATATAGCTTCTTGACGTAATACGTGGAGCTGGACGCCTGTCCAGTTCACCATCACAGGTGGTTAGCTATTGTACAGCTCATCCCAGTATTTCATTTTTATTTTCTTTTTAAATAAGACTGTGTTTTGTATGGTTTTATACTTGTTTGTATTTGTTGTTAGGAAGTGTTTGACAGTTTTGAGGTCATGTTTAGTGCTACAGCTAACCTCATTACGGAAGTTAGGAGCATGTCTGGTAGAATGTAAGTGAATGTCGGCGTTTAAGGCGCGGTCTACAGCAATTTTCATCACCAATTTTTTTTTATTTTGTATTTGTACCAGATATTTTTTTCTTATTTTAGACACAATATGTGACTAAATTTGGCTCTTGTGAAATTTGTTTATCTCTCATAGTTTTCGCGTAATGGCTTGTTAAAGTCATATTTCTGCATGTTTCCGTTTTAACACCTGCACTAAAACCAAACTCAAAAAAATCACAGTGGGTAAAGAATAAAAATTATTTGAATTTTAAAAAATTGCTGAAACTGAAAATAAAAATTTAAAAAGTTCTGTGAACTGCTGCCCCTAGCCCATAGTTCTTTAGTTCATTGTTAAAATCTGCATTTTTACCCTGGTATAAAACAAAGTCATATTTCATTCCAGTTTTTCACATAAAAGAAAAGTTTTTGATGCCCCAAAGTGATGGTTTGCTCTGTACAAATTGTTTCACTGACATGTTATGTGTCAAAGTAATGATTTATCTTCTGTGGCCACATTTCCTTTCATTGTAAGCTCCCGGCATCTTCACACATCATTGAAAATCCTTTGTACTATTCTGCTGTACATTTGCTTCTAAATTGTCTACAAATTGTAAGTTATTTCTTACTTCCAAGTAACATTTTCTTGTCATGTCTTGAGTCGGTGAACAGTCCGGTGTTGATAGATGGTTTCCAATACAGTTCAGCTCGTGGTAACTCCGAGTTAATTCATTTTTAATCCAATGTAGGCATTGACGGAGAGAATATGTATGGTTAAGTTGTTACATTTTGAATAATAATTGTAAATGTAAATAATAACTACTCGTAGCCATTACAAGCATATGATTATCATAATCATTTTTTGTAGTTTCTTCTTGTATTTTATTTCATGTTTAACTGCAGATTTTATGTTGTTTTTAGTTATGTATGTTAATTAACCTGATTACAGTAGGCTATAGTACTCTTTTTAAGCTTTTGAAATTCTGCATCTTTAGTATTTGATGTTAAAATTGGCATTTTGCTCTCAAATACACATATTTAAAAAGTAATTTGACAATTTTTTCCAATTTACTAGGGAAACTGTTGTGTTTTGTGAAATAACTGTAAGAATAATTTTTATTAAAAAAAAATTGGATATTTGTTAGTAAACACTGAAATAAAAGGGATTTTAAAGAAAACCATGATTCTCCATAGTGAATGCAGTATTGGGGCAAGACAGTCAAATACCATGTCATGTGACCAGCCATTTTTATGCACCTGCTCCATAATATCTGAAGTAAAATTGTGGATATACATCTCGTAGACTATTGATTGCTGTGGCTGATTACTTATCACTAAGTGATGTTCGTATGTTTTATATTACCATACTTATTTTTCAACTATTTTTGAACAGTTGCTATGATTTTAACGTTGCCAAAATAAATGCAAAATGCTGAACTTGGTAAATAGTGTAGAAATCGCACACCATTTTCACTGCACTAAATTACATTACATTATTTCAACCCAGACAGAGTGACTATGTATTTGAGGGTCACACCCAGGAAAACTTACATAATGACACATAAGTTCTAGGTGTGATAATTGAGAGTTTTTATTTTCAGTTGTGTTTTTGAATATGTTTGGTTAATGATTGTTATATTTTAGCTTAAGTCTTGATAAAGTGTAAGGCATGTTTTTTTCAGAAGTTATAAATAAGAATATTTCTTGTACAGATCTGAGAGCAATACCAACATACCAAGTGAACGATGGTATCTGTGATTGTTGCGATGGTTCAGATGAGTGGATGGCAAAGCACCTCACATCAAGGCTATCAGGTTAGTCTTGACTGTTTCCAAGAGAATAAAAACATATTTTTGTTAGGCTTTAAGCCAAATTTACAACCACTCTTTACATACGCTCACAAATACATTATGTTATTGGGTTAAGATTCACAACACCATAGAATCTAGATATGCATAATAAAATAAAAGTTGTTTTGTTAGTGCAAAATGTCAGCAGTAAATTATGGCGCATTCGTAGTTACGGAATGAAACTAATGGGTATAAAATAGTTTTCGATGAAATGGGAAGTGCTTAAAAATATACTAAATTTTAGTTACATCTTATGTTTTTATGACTACTTTAAACCTGCATATTCACAATCATCACTTAGCATAGATCAGTGTTCTCCCCAGGCTCATTTTACCGGGCGCCCCACCCGGCTAATTTTCTCTACCACCAGCTAAGAAACTCGGTCACGTACGTACACATGTTATGTAATGCTGTGAATTCTTGCATTGGCACTCAGTGTTTCTACTTGTACATGTACATTTGTATGTAGGCCCCTATGCTAACTTAAGTGGTAGTTGTGAACCCAGCTTTAGTGGCTGAAAATTTCAGTTTGAACAAGATGTCTCTCGCTAAGGTTGAAGGTGACCAACATCTGGATGTTTATTTTGTGGTGAAATATTGGACTGGAATTTCGGAGGAGCCGGGTTCAGTTCCCAGTGAAGACATCCTAATTCCAGCAGCTTTCCAGGCAAGTGTTTAGATGGTTCCTTATTAAAGGTATTCAAGTGTGATCAAGTCATAATTTTATATTTTTATAAAATAGTTTAGTTTTGTGTACAATGCTTGTGAGCGCAGTTTCCTCTTACGAAACAGTTTTAGTTGACGTATTTTCTCATAACGGTGCGTCAAAGTCAAAATTTTCATTTTCTGCAGCGATGCAAATAGTGAAAACCAATAGACTTACGTATGTGAAATAATTCACAGTGAACTAACATACTGTGGGCTACGTAATAAAGCATTTGAAAAAATCCAGCAAACTGTTTTTGTATTTTAAAAAAATTGCTGAATTTTCAACTTTTTTGTGTACTTTTGCGATTTTTTTTTCATTCAAAATTTTACGTTGTGGGTTTTTTTAATGTTTTATTGCGTAGCTCATAGGATGTAAGTTCACAGTGAATTATTTTGCTCAAGTAGGTCAATTAGTTTTCACTATTTGCATGGCAGCGTAACAAGTAAATTTTTACTTTGAAACCCTGCTATAAGAAAACTATGAGAACTAAAATTGTTTCGAAAAAGTAAAATGTACTCTCAAGTATTGTCTACAAAACTAACAATATATCGTAAAAATATAAAATTATGATTTTATGGCACTTGAACACCCTTAAGGCAGTCCTCTATGTTCATACATGATGTGTTTTTGAAAAAGTGTGCCTCTATGAAAGTTCTGTGTATGATAGTTGACTGATACATATGTATGTTATACAAAAAGTTCCATCCCATAAAAAAAAAAAAAAAAAGTTCCTTCAACAACAAAACATTATAAATTTAAGTGGGTTTTACATTAGTGAGTTATATGTAGGCTTGTTATTTAATAATTATGTGATACATTCTTAAAAAATAATGATTTAGGCTCGAAACTATAGTTGACTTTTGAGTGTTGACCAGATTCCAAAAGCCTCTTTCGCATAAAAAGCACACTATAGACTGTAGTTGGATAACTGCTGTGAGTGAATGATAAGCGCATCATTCTGGATGGAAACGACACAAGTTTTGCAACACAAGTCTGTTTATTTGCTGTACTTATCTTTGTGATCAACAACAAGGATGATACAACTGAACTAACCGGGGAAAAAAAACTCGCGTATTAACCTCATTTCCACGAAAGATTATCAAAAATTTTAGGATGCATTCCTATAGTCATTACGAGTGCTATTGACAGATAGAAAATTGTTCTATTTTGCCATATTTACACTGGAAGTGAATGTGGAAGGTCTTTCAGCTGGCAGACACCAGAAAGACGTTTATCAAATAGGGGAGATGGACAAGCTGCCAGAAGAATGGCTGTTGAAAGCACTTTCGAATGGCGACTATAGGATCGGTCCTTAAACGCTGCTGAGGACTTAAAGTAGGGGTACATATTAAAAAAAATCCCACGTGTATGGTAATTTGGGACGGCTAGAAAATTATGTTTTTATTTTTTGTAGCCAGTTTTTGTTTGAATGTCTGAAACATATGAAAGCAGAGGACTGTCTGTACAGGCTGTGGCCACTTCCCTTCCTGTTCCTTGAGTCACTTGTTCAGTTGCTGACCACTTGCCAGGTGTATTTGATGTGTATATATTGTACCTTATAGTTAACAAACTGTTTGCTGTGTCTTTGTGTGTATGTCGTAAGTTACTCATGTGTAGGTGTTGTAGCACATTATGATTAGCTAGAATTGCAAAGAGAAATTGCATTTAATTTACAACTTCTCAATGATCCTACAGTATAGTAAGCCCTTGTTTTACCGGACCTCTGTTCAGTGGACGTCATATTTAACGGACAAAATCTGGCAATACGACATTATTTTGCAGTCTGATCTGTTTGTCATGTGCAGCACAAAACCTATCTGGTTATTGTTGATGAAGTGGGGATGCTGGGGAGTCGGAAAACGTGAAACATAATAACAATGACTATAGATGAGTCGGACAGGATGTGGTGACAAGGTTAGGGTATTCCCCGGCTAGCAGGGAGAGTTTAGATGAGATGTATAGTGAGAAAAGGGGACACTGCAGAAGCTGAGGGGGAAACCCTTTTGATGATGATGATCCCAGGGTCAACAGCCAGACGACCACGGAACAGGCTACATATCAGTTGGTTCTAGCATCCTCCAAGGTTCTTCTGAGACCTGTCAGGACAAGTCTCCATGCCACAACACACTCAGAGTTGAAAATATGTTAAACGTCACTCTGGACTACTTAAATAAAAGGCAGGGATAGTGCCAGTGGAATGGATCTGCAGTCTAAACCCCTCCAGTGGGTTATACGGGAAAAATAGTACAATGCTAGCTGTGAACTTACGGTATTAAGTTAAGCCCCTGAACATGACGGCCGGCATATGGTGAGGAGCCCCGGGTCTAAAACAATAAAAATGGTTCTGCAAAATTAAGACTTAACTTAACGCCTACCTCGGGTGGGATCGGGATAGCGAACTACGCTGTTGATGTGAGTGAAGGGTGCCAGCAATACTCCCCAGGTACTGCACTTCGAGACTCTTAGGCCTCAGGGTGTGGTTTGTTCGGTGTGTTCGGTATCCCACCCGACGCGTTGATGTGAGTGATTGAAAGCCACTTAACGCGCGGCGCTTCGATGTGCGTGATTAAGTGGTGAAAGCACTTGAATGGATTAACACATATGACACTGACTATACCAGAACTACACACTTACTGGATGTTGGCCCCCAGTACGCCTGATAACTTACGTTGCTTATACTGGCAATTTTAGGTGTCTAGAAATTATGTAAACAGTATTTCACTTACAAATGATTTATTACGCTTACGGTACACAGTGCCAAAATAATGTCTGAATTACGCACGCAGTGAGGTAAACGTAGTGATGCGTCCCTTGCAGTAACAATAACCCTAAAGCACACGATAGTGCACGTGATAGTGAACGTTGCGTAGTGACTACGACCGGCTGGTATATCGCACGTGGTTGGTGAGTGATCAGTGTGGAGCTGGTGTACGAGAAGTGCGTCTACGACACCATAAGGTGCACCTCTTTAAGCAGCGAGGGGCTGGCGGCCTCTATGATGGACCGTCAGGTTCACTTGGAAGCTGGCGTAGAGAGTTGAGTTGCGGTGAGCACGTGCCTAACTAACGTGTCACAAGGCAGCCGTTCCCGTGCACGTTGTAGTGTGGTAGGGCTCTACAAGTGATGTTAGCGGTACAGTGCGAAAACTGTGGCGAGCTATGTTAGGCCGGTGGTGGGGTGAATAGCACGTAACACGCTGCACACAGAGTGATGTTCTCAACGAGATGAATTGCGTGAGTGCGTGATAATGAAATGAAATTACATCGCACTGCTCACATGTGTGCTGAACACAATGGCGGTGTCATAACCTGTATGTGGTCGGTCACAAAAACATGAATTACGCCCTTAAAATGTTACACAAATTACAAAATAACCTTAGCAACGCGTGTGCAAAATTATGCTGAATAAAACAATACCAAAACGAACCTCGTATGGTGAAGGATGAGTGCCGATGTCTCCCGATACAAAAGTCCCTAACCACATGGTGGTGATAATGCAGACGCGGTGATTAAGTTAAAAAATACCAAAATGGTCACAATTATTAGGTTAAGCGGATGCGCAATGCAATGGGGAATATCTGGTAACGTGTGCTAAGCAAAGGTGAACCGGTATACTAACGAGACTGTTGAAAACTAACAATCAGTGAAACAAAAGATGAAGAGCACACGGACAGGCGTCTTACCTTTCCAGAAGACTATGACGAACTGCCACGAGGAAGGCAACCGCTAGGGGCTCCTTGCCTCGCTACGGGGTTTACACACTTCCGGTACCTCGTGCGCGTGAAATATTAATATTAATACCTTCCGAAAATGGCACACACTAAATTACATAATAAATTACGTTACATATTTTGCTGATAGTGAATGATGCATTTATAAAAGTCTGCTGAAAACATGAAAGTAAACATTGTGAACATGGTAACCCTTGATGGCCTTCAGCACATACTGTACACTGCTGTTTGATACACAATACACTTCGCACTAAATGATTTGGCATGCATACACACTGAGGTTGCGGAACGATTATGGGAGAGTTTGAGAATGCTTTTGGGTGGGTAGAAAAGGACACACTTGCGCCGTTATGGGCTCAACCCATACGCTGGCCCTGCGGCCGGCGTCAAACTATTGCAAACTAAAAATGACTGGCACAAAACTGGTGAAGGACCCGGGGTAGACTGACTAATGGTGCTAGAACCACGCTAAGCAAGACCTGCGAGGAGGTCTGCCTTCGCGTGGCACAAAATAGTCCTGACACTAAAACACTTAATAAAATAGATACAAAAATTGCATTGAGCAATTCAACACTACAAAATAGTGAAAACATTAACAAAACATAAATATCCTTCAGAAGTGTCTTATGTTGGATAACTGTTCCCATATTATGTCATTATCTAGCAGAAGGATACATAGCATAGCATAGCTGATGCAACATGGAAGTAACTAAACAGTGGCAATTGAAAACAAAACAAAAAATATTAGAAAGGTATTTGAAAAACATGAAAGCAATACACTTGAAAACGTTAGAATTTAAATTTATTTTCCATGCGTTCAGGGCACTCCAGGGCCGCTCCATTGGTCCAAAGTTGGCTCTACCGTAGTCAATAACTCGCCGCCAATCATCGTCGTCCAAGTAGTACTGCACTATGTCCAAACCTTCTTGACTGGCGTCGGTCTGAAGGATGGGCGGTAATGTTACATCATATCTGGCCAGAGTGGAGAATTTACTGAAATGTCTCTTGATCTCCTGAAAGGCTTTTTCTGCTTCTGCCGACCATTTGTAGAGTTTCTGTGGTGACAATATGGCCATCAAGGGCGCCATCACGATGGCGAACTCTTCCACATACACCCGATGCCAGTTGATAGGCCCGAAGATCTTTCTCAACTGTTTCCTTGTGTGTGATGTAGGATAGTCCTGGATATTGCGGAGGTGCTCTGGGTTAGGACGGCTTCTGTCGCCGTTGGTCACATGGCCCAGGAAGTTGACAGAAGTTTTGCTCAGGTGACACTTAGGTACTGAGGCTGTGAGCCCATTTATGATTTAGGCGCTTGAGCACCAGACAGGTGAGACTGATGTTCCTCCCAGGACTCCGACCAGACTACCATGTTGTCAAGATAGGCCAGGGTCAATTCAACTATGAGGCAGTCGAGAACACACACCGTCATATTCTGGAATGTGGCCAGAGCACACTTCAGTCCAAATGGCATGGCGCAGAACTGGTAGCGGCCATCATCGGGAGTAGTGAATGCTGTCTTGTGGTGGTCGGCGGGTCTCACTGGGACTTGCCAGTACCCGCTCTACGGGTCAAATGTGGACAAACTTTTTGCATTGCCCAGAGTAGCCAGGGCATCTCTGACATTGATGTATGATGTTGGAGCTGATTTGGTGTTGAAATTCAGGGAGTGTAAATCGACACAGAAACGCCAAGTCCCATCCTTCTTTGAGGCCAAAGTAATGGTGGAGTTATAATTGCTGTTGGATGGTTCGATGACACTGTCGTGTAGTATCACTTGTACCTGTTCTCTAATGATACATGCTTGGTGTGGCAAATAGTTGCGGGCTGCACATAATCAGGGCGATCATGTTCGAGCTCGATCATATGTTCACCAACAGTGGTGCGGTAAATTCGGTCACTTGTGGTAAATACATCACTTCGCTCGTCCAACAGGCATTGGAAAGCAACCCTGAACTGTGGTGGCACGTTGTTGTCCACGTCTGCCATCTGGACTGATGGGGCAGAATTTGGTACAGGTAGGTGCAGATTGTAAGCGGTACACCACTCGGTTAGACCAAAGTGAATTTGATGGCCTGCAGGCTCCACAATAGCGTTTATTTAATGAGCTAAGTATCGCTGCTTCACGCTGCTCACTTGAGACTATTGCTGAAGTCACTGTCTTGAACTGGTGTATTTTAACTTCTGTAACGACTGCTGTACTGGAGAGTTGGCACACCTGATTAGTTACCGCAAGTTGGATGGTTTGGTTGCATGGCCTAATGACACTGTTTTCAATGAAATGTGGATGAGAAAAATTGTGAGATGCAGCAGTATCAATCTATGCTAGACATGGAACGTTATTGACATGAAATGATATTTTAATGCACTGGCACTAGGCTATTGAGAAATGCTTGTTGTGGCATGAGGTTGGTATTGTCCAGAACCTGGGTAAGAGAAACGTCCGCCTCCTTTGTCCCATTTATTAGTTTCCAGCACTTGGGCCTTTATTGCACATGGAGCTGTGATGTCCTACAAGTTTGTGTGGACAGTCCTTGTGCCAGTGATTTTGTTTGTCTTCAAGGGCAGAAATAACAAGGAGTATGTGGCAGCTGACAATAATTTATCGGAGCTTGGCTGTCGCTACGTGGAACATCACAGAATTCCCAATGCCTTGGAGCTCTCGGAGAAAACTTCTTATCTTTCACTAGCCCACTGCGTTGTTGTCTGTGATCAGTATGTTCACATGAGTTAGGTTGGCATGATCAGGCAGCTGGAGAAGAAGTTCTTGTGGATGGTATGTTGCGTTTCAGGATGGCAGCAGCCTTAAGGAAGCCTTCTAGCCCACTAGTAACTAGGGAGAAAAGTGCTTGTCTGTACTGTGGGAGCGCAGTCTCAGCAGCAACAAGTAACGCTTCACTTTCTGGCATAGTTAGTTGGAAACTCAGCACTGTATGCACCTTTCGGGTAAGAAAAGCTGTGAGTGTCTTGCCTTCATGTTGAGCCACAAGTGTTAGTTTACTTTGTACCTATAATAAATAGTAAGAGTCTGTGAATTTTCGGGTGAAAGCAGACTTGAATTCTTGCCACGTTATTCCGTAGGATTGAACTAGCCACCATGCACTTGCCTTACCTTGTAACTGGACGCAAACACAACGGTCGAGGCCAGCAAATGTTGGCAGCACCTGGAAGTGTGCTGGGGTTTGTGGTTCGGTGTAAGTAGGCAACATCTTGGGTGGTTTTGGCTGATACACAAATAGCATGACTAGTGGTTGCATATATTTTGGTGGTGCCTGTAGGTACTGAATCATGTTGACGGTGGTTACTGGTAGTGAGGTGACAGCAATGTGGTGCCTAGGCGGTGTCGCAGAGGTTATTGGTTGGTTGACAGTTGTGGTACCCTGCGCTACAAGGCCCTTTGCTGAAAGTGTAGGCTGCACATGTAGTAGCATCCAGCAACAGCTAAGCATTGTGGCATGGGCAGGCATTTCGGGTGGGCGGTTTTGTGGCACACCCAATATATCACAACATCCTCTTCAGGTTTGACACAGAATGGCTGTTGACATGGTAGTGTAGGCACGTTAATGTCGTGACTAGGCTCGCTCTTCAGTACAGCAGGCAGGGAACACTGGTGACAGCTTGTTTTATTGGTGCATATGCTGGTAAGTTCGCTAGAGGTCACGCTCCTTTTGTGATATTGACGTGTCCACATACCACACAATACTGTTGTAGGCCCTGAGCCAAGACACGAAACACTATCACTCTCAGGTAGTTTTGGCAAGGTAAGTCTGGTTGCCAAAAATGTAGGCCTATGTGATTTCTGAGAGACATTAACATCTCATTGTATGTTTTGAATATAATCTTTATAGTGATCTTTATGATTGTATCCAGTTGTATTTGTGACCATGTTTGGTAGTGGTGTAATTTTGTACTGTTTACTGATTGCAGCAATACAGCAGGAACGTCTGGGTGCATATCAGTCACCATGCCGTAATGTTTGTAGCAGGCGGTAACATCCAAGACTACATCTGCAATGTGATACCTTGTATTGTGTGCAAGATGGCAACCTGTGCATTCAGTTAGTCAAGCATCAGGTAGTTTTAATGCTGTGATTCTTATTTTATTTAATTTAAAAAATTTAATCTCTGATGTAATCTTGACAATCATTTCGTAATGTGATGCTGGAGTGTTTTCATTAACAAAATACAGTACATGTCATTGTATGTGGGTTAACACACTATTTTTACATTTATTGCACTCGTCTTCAGCATAAATTGTAAGTGCCAGCCCATTTAGTTTTAGTGGCTATCAAAACCAGCACTTGTCGTAATGTATTTTGTAAAAAGTTATTAAAATTGTATTGGAATACATAGAGTTAACTTAGTGACTCAAGAGTACTGGATAATTTGGGAAGCAAGAACATCATAAGTGCCATTTGAAGCTTTGTCCGCATAGTTGGCATCTTCTGCAACGTGTACATCCAAAGATGTACAAGTTATAGCTAGATACTAGGGATTTCTTGTATAAGTGCAGAAGGAGTAACTCACCAACATAGGAATTTTTGGTGTTCACTATTGGACAGTGTTATGCATCAAGAGACCATGTGCCAATTGCTAGTTCCATATTAAATATTTTTCTGCTTTGAAACAGTCTTATAAAAAGTATTTTACTCCTATGTCCACGTTTTGTATAATTTTATTAATTTTATTTTCGGAGTGTTCTCCCTATAGGATATTTTTGTCAGCGTCCACAAACCTAACTTGATGTTCTGTAACACTCAAAACTGTTATCCACCAAGTATATATTAATCTATGATATTCTTTTTTCTAAGTGTTTCCGCCTTCAGCGTTCCTCGTAATCAAGGTGCATTTGAAAAAAAAAAATATAATATGTATAATATCTCTGTATATAAAAATGAACACTGACTGAATAACATATCAAACTGCAGCCCAAACCACTGAAGCAAGAATCGTGAAATGTTTTGTGTGGGTTCCCTTTAGGTCATAGGCGAGCACTAAGAAGGGATTTTTTGAAATTCAACCTCGAAGGGGGCGAAATGTGTTTCCAAAGAAATGTTGATAGAGCTCGAACCCGACAGCCTATCATCGTGATTTTTACTTTAATAGGGCACACACAAAAATGCATAGTAGCTAATTTAATAATTTTTTGAAATTCAACATTTAAGGGGGTGAAAAGACCTTAAATGTGTTTCCGATTAACTATCAATATCTATAGAATACTTTGGGATAAGCGTTGGTATTCGCTTCAAATGGTTGCTGAGGGAAGTACCCAAAAAGTAGTTTTAGGATTTTTTGAAAATGGACCCCCAAGCAGTAAAAAGGGGCAAAATGGGTTTTTTATGAATTACACAATTGACTATTGTCGTGATTTTTACTTCATTACGTATACAAATGTCTATGACAGGACTCCAAGACGTTTCAAATTCCTTAATTAAGAGGGTGAAAATTAGTAAAATGTGTTTTCGATTATTCCTCCATATCTATCGAACCGACGTATAAGTGCTCGTCGCTTTAGATTGATGCTTTTGTAAATATTCCAAATACCATTAAAATATAGTGATCTCATTGATTTTTATATTGGCATGATTTTTGTTTAAGATTGATGCTTCTTCAGATACCTGAAATACAATTTCAGGAATTTTCGAAATTCCCCACCTAAGGAGGTGAAAAGGGGTGTAAAGTGATTCAGTGTGTTTTTATTTAATCATCAATATTATATCTTGAGCCCAGCAGACTATTGTCATGTTTTTCATGTCCACGAGACACAAATAAATTATTCTAAAATGTGATTCACTGGTATTTCGAAATTCAGTCTCTTTGGAGGTGAAAAGACCTGGAATGTATTTTAGATAAATCATTGTTATCTATCGAACCCATTAAGTTATACAGTTAATTTTTGCTTCAGGATGATGATTATGTAAATAGGCGTAAAAAGGTTTTAAGATTTTTCAAAATTCGAACTCTCCGTACTGTACAGGAGTGATATGTGATTTTTAATGAATGATCGATTTAGCTTTGGCTAAAAGGGCTATCGTCATGATTTTCACTTCACTTGGATATTTGTACAAATATTTAGGATATGAAATTAAGATTTTTTGAATTTTGACACCTAAAGGGGAGAAAAGGCATAACATTTATTTTCTGTCAGCCGAATAGAGATATTGAGATGTTGTTCGCATCAGAATGATGCTTTGGTAAGTATCTAAAAAAGGTAATGCAAGTTTTTTATTTGATAACATTACTTATTTATTGAGAAGAAAAGGTCGTTTGTAAACTTTCAAAGCAGACTGTCCGAAAAGCAAGTACGACTAGGAAGAAATATATTATTTAGGAGTTTCATTTTACAGTTCTACTGAGTTGTGTTGTACAACCTCTGTAAACTCAGGAAATTAATATTTTATTTTTTAAATTAATTTTCATGAATAACTTCGATGTTATGTGGCGCAGCTATTCGTAGCTCGTGAGAAGTCAGTCTTAATACTATATAAACTACGTGTTCCATTCAATTACCCTCTTACAATACAGAGTGTAACTACCTCACAACTTCAACATTTATGTGACTATAAATAAGGCCCAGGTGAAGTCGCTGTTAGTGACGGGGACAAAATCTAGACTGCTTTTCATGTGGACAGCTATAGCTACTTATTCTGCTGCAGAGTGAACTCAGCTAGCAAATTCGTCATCCTAACACTTGATGACTGAGCTACGTATCTGATATACTAAAGATGTTTTTCAGTTAAAGTAAATATTAACTGCTATGAGTAATACACGTGAGCAAAGCCACGAGCATACTGCTAGTGTATATGTATACACTGGCAGTGTGTGTGTTTATATATATATATTCCAAAAAAATATATAAATGCATTTATCACATCTGATTCTTTTAGCAGATGGCAAAAATGCTGTTGTTTATTTACTTTATTACAGTATAGGCATTGTTGCTGTCCAATTTAGTTTTTTATTTGTAGAATTATTTGAATATTCATGTCAACAGTTGTGGATGTAATGTTTCAAGAGTTGCAACAATGCAGAAAATCATAAATATTGTTTACTAGCTGTCATGTTGCGGCTTCACCCGCGTGTACTATAGAAACGAGTAACTATCTTTTAATTACGTATTAATTGATGGTGTTGCTATATTCTCTGAATATCTTTGAAATATGAATTATGAAGCTAGCTGTTAAATAATACAACAAATAATAACAGCTTTATTGAGTCCACTTTGGTGAGCATGCTTTAATTGCAGAACCTCTTTTTTTTTTTAATTCATCTTTATTTCTCTGTGATAATAACTGTCTTTTGTAGAGCAAAAACATATTGATTGCAACTTTTGAGTTATTGGTCAATATTCACTTTACGAAAGTTCTGTAAAATTTTATTACTTTTCACACCCATAATTGTCAAATTTAGAAAAATCTTGAGTTCTGTTCTTAGATATTTACATAAGCTTCATTTTTAAGCAAAAACCACCTCAATATCTCAAATGGTTCAAGAGATATGGATAATTAATTGAAAACTCGTTTTTGAAAAGTACTAAAATTACTTTTTAGACATTTACATAAGCATGATTATGATGCAAAGATCACCTCGATATCTTAAGTGGTGTAAGAGAAATAGAGGATTTATTGAAAACACGTTTGACAACTTTTTACCCTCTTAATTTCCGAATTTAGAAAAATCCAAAAATTATAAAATATGCATTTCCTTAGGCAATGTTTTGAAGCAAAAATATTAACTACATATCATCAGGTTAGATAGTTATCGTGAATTTTGTGAATACACTTTTTACTCCTTTTTCTCCCTTTTAATTTTCTATTTTCGAAACATCCTTCCTTAGTGGGTGCCTATGCAGTTAGGGGAAGCTAGGTTGAAAATTTCACGATTCTAGGTCCAACGGTTTGGGCTGTGCGTTGATGAGTGAGTGGGGCACTTCATTTTATGTATAGAGATTATTCGTTACCATACCAAAACTAATACAAACAATACATTTCTCGATCAAAATGTGCACAAATATTTTGCTATTGTAGGTTTATCTGTGTCAGACATTGGACTGTACCGAAAATTTTAATATTTCGGATTTGGGTATGTCAGACAATGAGTTACATATGCAGGTTGAAGAAGAGGAACGTGCTACTAATGAGCCAGACGATTCTGAGGAAGGGATGGAGGGGAATAAAACTATTCCTGAAATTGAAATGATTTTCAAAAAACCGTTCAGTGGCGAAGTGTATTGTTTGTACAACCCCCCCCCCCCCGCCCGGAATCCGTATGTACTGAGGCACTGCACTGAGAAACACTTTGTTCACTAACAGTATGCCAGTCTATAAATATTTCAGACTCTGCGAAAGTCTGCATTGTGCCAACAATATTACTGATGTGTCAGGTACTGATAAGTTGGAAAAAGTACAACCAATTTTCGATATTGTAAGGGCTAGGTGTAATGCGCTACTATTGGAAGAAAATATCTGTGTTTACAAACAGAGTGCCATTTCAGGCGCTATTGCTTATAAAACAGTATGTGTAAGGTAAGTCCAGCCTGTGGGGAGTAAAAAATGTTGTATTGTGTGGAGCTATTAGTCAAATAAACATATGACTTTGTAATTTTTCAGGGAAGTAAAACACAGCTGAATAAAGATAATGTTACAAGGTTTGGACAGGCTGCATCTGTTGTACTACTTCACTTAACATCTTATGTAGTAAAGAAAGTGAACCACAAGTTGTTTTTTGACAATTATTTTACGTTACTTGAAGTTCTTGCAGCACAAAAACTCTGGACAGCTGGCACAGTGCGAACTAATTGGTTTGCTAACCCATCCCTTACAAGCAACTCTGAAATGAAAAAAAAAGTTCAGAGGTTTGTAGAAGAAATTGTGAATAGAAGTGAAGATGATGTAATGGTGAAGTGGTATGACAACAAACTGGTTGTGTCTGCTTCAAATTTCATCAGCATTGGAGAAGTGGAGAAAGTGCAGAGGTAGAACAATAAAGATAAGAATACATACATGTCGGGTGTCTACAAGTAGTTCATCTATACAACCAACATCAATGGGTGGTGTAGATAAACTTGATTTCCTTGTGTCTTTCTACAGGACTTATGTAAAATTGCAAAAGTGAACTCTTCGCATGATATTTCATGCAGTGGATCTCACTGTTGTAAATAGTTGGTTGGAGTGTAAGAGGGATGCGATCATTCTGAAGCTGCAACCAAAAGATGTGCTGGACTTTCCACACTTTCGAATCTGTTTAGCAGAATCTTTGATTCTAGAAAAGAAGCCTGCAAAACTTCTGTCAACTTCCTGGGCCATGTGACCAACGGCGACAGAAGCCGTCCTAACCCAGAGCACCTCCGCAATATCCAGGACTATCCTACGTCACACACAAGGAAACAGTTGAGAAAGATCTTCGGGCCTATCAACTGGCAACGGGTGTTACGTGGAAGGCCAAACAAAAAATCCAAAGAACTTGTTTCTCTGCCTTCGAAAAAGTTTGCAGATCTCTGAGGTTCAGCAGGACGTGGTTAACCATCTACCTAAACATTCAGACCATGCCAATGCTGGACGTTACAAGCAAAAGAAATTGCACTGGAAAGTCTCGCTGGAAATGCAGACAGCAATTGCTTCAAAGATTTGTTTAGGAAATAAAGTGATGATGATTTGTTGTTTTCCTGTTTCATATTCGTTGAATTTATTTTAGATTTTATGTAATAATTTTATGTAAACAGTCCAAGTGAATGTATTTTGTAAATATTTGTTGTGACGAACTTACAGGATGTTGAAGAATTGAAAAAAGAAAAACACTTGTCAATATAACAAAAAATATGTGTACCACAAAACTTCTGGCTTTAATTTTAGTTCTTGTGCAGTTTGATAAATATTTGTATTATAATTACTTAGATAATTCTGTTACTGGTATTTGTTTCAAAACAAAGTAATAAATCAATTTTAATATTTATTTAGATTTTGATTCATGTGTGATTGGTGTATTTATAGTAACTGTTTGGAATGTACCTTAAGTACTTCACTGCAAAAAACACACGCACAGAGCATATATAAGAATGCAGTGTGAGCATAGGTGGGACAGGGAAGGGGAGTGTGTACGTACATACATGTACATTGTGTATCTAACACATACTGACAAACTTGAAAAGGTATTTGCTGAGGTGAAAATAGAATGTGTGATGTAGGGAACTCATGGTCCAGCTGACATAGGAAGCACTGCAGACGCTTACAAAATTTCAGAAAATATGAACAATTTTTCTAATATTTATGAAACTGCTTGCTGGGCAGAACTAGAGTTCTGGTTATGAAATAGTTTTACCTAAATAAATAATATCGTGAAGGATTTGTACATTTAACACACATTAGTCACATTGAAAGGGAATGGCACTACCCTTACTTTGAAAAAATAATGTGACAGGATAACGTAGCTATTTTTGGTCAAACATAATTGAGTGGTGGGAAATTTAGAAAAATAAATATCTTTGACAAAAACAGTCTAATGCTGATCCTTTTAAGGCAATCATTAAATGTTTGATTTCACAGAGAGGTACTATTGCTTACCATGTATGCAGTCAGGAATTACTGACCATGTGGGGGTCGTTGTGGCATCTCGCCGGCGGGGTCGGACCCTGAATTTTCGTATGTGGGAACTTTCAAACTTTAATGTCTCGGAGCTCAACTTCAGTTAACTTCCAAAACATGCTTTTACCGGAGCTTGTTTGTACTGGCAGTTCACCAGCCTTTGGAGGCTATTTCTTAGAAAACCTACTGTAGTGGTACTTAGGCCCCAAACTAACAAGGAAAAACTGTCTTCATACTGTCTCTTCAAACTACCACTGCATCACGTACAGTAGAGATAGAACTCTCATCTCAGAGTATATCATGGGTTACGAAGGCGTGCAAGAGCACGGAAATTACATAGTCAGATTTCATATGAATGGCACATTTACTAAGGCACAAAGCATTACAAAGGAACATGCTCTTCCGGTCAGCCACTAAAACAAATTATTGCAATTCAGGCCATTTGCAAGAGTCGCAAATAAAGAGTTCCTCCCGGCCCGCGCACACCACGCCCAAGCGCCACTGCAAACTCGCACCAAAGTTACCGCACCACTTAAATAAAATACTGCGACTGCTATCAAGCGGTGAATAGATAGAGATGAAAAATTAAGAAACTAAGCTAATTCAACTTAAGCACATGGCCCTCGCCATCCCGTAGTCCACCCAGCCACGTGGGTGAACCCCCTATCTCGCGAGCGCAGTCCCGACACGTCGTCATCTCAAAACAGGTCAAGCAGAACTGGGGAGAGCCCAGGGCATGAGTGGCTGACCAAGGGTGCCGTAGCCTCCAACCCAACACATATCCCTTCGCATCTCTTTGAATTACTATACTATACATGAGCTGCTCAGAACTCTCAATTCAAAATGTATGACTCCTGGCAATGTATACTTAATACATAAATTTCTAGATTACATTAAATAGAACATGTTGACATAGAATTATACAATATACTAAAGGCGCCACTGGCGGAGTGATACATTGCAACCATCACCAGAAACTTCGTGACAGGCGATTCTCAGAATTGAAGGCCCTTTGTCCAACCTCACGTGCTCCTCCGGCATCAACCTGTCACACTCCTGAGACCATCCACAAAGATCAAACTTATACAGAACTGAAAATGTGAAATACGCCCTATGGCCTTTAAATTACATCAACTAGTTACTTAGATAAAATTAATGAAGTACACAGCTGGACAAAATGAGACTAGTCTGAACTCTCTACGACAAAACTGACTGATCGATATTAATAAATTATTAATTATGAAAATTTAGCTAACACTAGCCCTATGTAGCCTACCGCAGTAATTGTTGATTAGTTACAAATGAATTTGTTTTAAAGTTGATAGTTTCTTGCTTCAGGATGGCATTCCATAGCCTTGCGCAGGACTAAAGTTCATCCACAGTTCTTGATGTTAGAAATTATAGCTAAATAACGAATAAAGAAACTATTTAATTAAAATGATGAAATCTCGGCGAACAAATAATGCACTCGCACTCAGGAAGCCAGACAGAATCACCACTTTGACCGGGCAACTAATGAAATATGGGGCTTCACTTCACACTGCACACAATATCAAATTAAACCAAACTGACTGGTTGCTGCCTTAGTGGGCCGGCATTGTGGTCGGTGTTAGACCAACACTGAGGTCAAGCAAACAACATCAAAATTGAAAAGAAAAAAAAAGGGGAAACACATGGCTGGTGAGGCCAGATCACTCTACATTACATTCTTCTGTTATGGCAGTCATGTATTTCAACACAACATATCTACTTATCGCTACTTTCAGCTAAGTTCTACGCCATTACATAAACTTTTAATAACGCTGTGTATCGTGTTATGTAGATTTTCTTGGATGGTCGTTAGACACTTCTTTTACTGCGAGTCTAAGGGCAAGCAATGTGTGACACGATATGCGCGAAAATTGTTGTGCCGATAACCAATTCCTCTTTCAAACTTCCATTACGTGTCTAGCCGTGTCCGAAACTAAACTTTTATTACATATCTAGGGTTTGGAAATTTAGTGTGATTCGAACGTTATGAAACAGATTCTGCGTACTGCAAAATTCGAAGTTACCTGTTGGTATTTCGATGTTGTTTCTTTTTCTAATTTCTTTTTCACTATTGAATATATTGCCCATTCATTATTATATATAAACTAATTAGCTGTTTCTTTCACATCCTAAATTAAGAATTCAACTATAATATTTATTTTGTTTTAGGGTTGATTTATTTAGAAAATACAAAATTTATTTCTAAATTAAAAAAAAAATTATTTGCTACATACAAAATAACACTACTGGCTTTTACTTTGCGTCATTACTGTTTTAATGGGTATATGTATGTTTTGCAGCCTAAAAGCAGAGTATAAAACGAATGTGAACAGCAGTCGACGAATTTACAGAGTTATTTGGGAAATTTGCATGCTACTTCACCTCAGTAAATTTTACACCCTAAATCTCCAAATATTTACTGCACTAACCTGGTCACGTAGTTGATTTAGTAACCTAAATAGTCATTTCGGACACGGTCTCAGAGTTGAACTAAGGTTAATCCTATTACAGGTTAGAAAGATCAATGTTATAAGTTTGTCACAGGGAAAGTTTCTGCCGCTTGATCGCTGGTATCGGTAGTGCACCAAACTGACCAATCACAGGGAATTCCTGTATTTTAAGTTGCATTAAGTTGATAATTTAAAATGTGAAATTGGTTTCTTTTCACTTTAAAATTAAATTAAAATACTTTTATCATTTCCAAGCTTATTTAAATTTCATTTCACTACGGTTTCGTATTTATTTGATACACTAGCGATTGAAGCGAAACTAGTGACGGATTTTCCCTGTGCCAAGCTTTCACATAAGAAGACATATTTTCTGTCTAGCCTGTAGTATAATTATCCTTAGTTGAACTGAACACTTCGTTTTCATGTACAATGTCGCAGAAAAAAAGTTGACGATATTCAAAAGAAAAGACAAGTCTACGTGTATTTTTATGCGCTGGTGCTAGTTTCATAAATTATTATTCTTAAACTATTTTGTCAGTAACATGGCAGTAGTTACGTCATACCTTTAATGAAAGATGCTTAAGTCAGATCATTTCTTTAAAGAAATCAGGTAAAGAGTAAGTACATGAAGATAGATTTAACATTTGCGGTCAATTAGCAAGTTCGATTAATTCTTTCGCGTTTGAAATGAACACGATAAGAAAATAAAGCTATATACACAAATTAATAGTATTTTTATTGTGATTATATTTACAATTTCAAAAAGGTGCAAGATTTTTATTTTAATGAAACACTAGATTAGCTAAATTGTTTTTTTTTTTTTAATGTCTTTGTATATTTGTTTGGTAAAATCTCACAAATGGTATACAGATGTACCGTGAAATATATATACAAAATAATTCTAACGTAGTGGTTTTGTCAATAATTTTTGTAGGAGTTGCTACTATTTGAGTTACGTACAACATTCTTTACACCTAAGGTGTTCTGATTTGTATAACTCTGAAACGTATTTTCACTGTCTAGGATATATGCGTTTTATGATGTTTATCATTCAACAGTCTGCAAACTAATGGTTTAAAAAATTATCTGAATATGTCATTGGTAAAATTGAGTTATATTTTGAAGTAAAAGTTCCCTCCCTCTATTTTACTCTAAACCATGGTCTGGACACTCGCCTGGAAACTTGACTCCCTTGTTGTTTGGCTGCAGTTCACCAAGTTACTAATAATGCTATACAGTTTTGGCGCTGTAATCCGGGCGGTCGAGCTCAAACTCCGCCCACTTCCCTCCCACTAAGATAAATAATTTATCAAAACATATTTTTTATCAATTTATGAACTACTTCCTTCGCTCACAATTTTAAATCATGGCTCCAGAAATCTTTATTTACTTCATAATGTTAACAATAGAAAAAAGTGGGCGGAGTTTGAGTCCGTCCGCCCAGATTACCGCGCCAAAAAGTACAAGATTCTTGGTAATTTGACGAACTACAGCCAAACAAGGGGGTCAAGCAAAATACATTGGTAGATAGGCAAGTGTCCAGACCCGTTCTTCTACGGCCGTGCTCTAAACTGATCCGAATGCATAGTGCCACTGGTTTAGCACACAAATTTTTTTCTCATTTGCAACATGATTAACTAATTTTGTACAAAGATACTTTCAGTGTTTTCCTTTTCGGCCTTGATTGAAGATTAAGTATATACTTTTATATGCTACCAAAATAAGGCACCTATATTAATTATTTCTATTAAAATTTAATTTGTTCAGTTCATACAGTTCTTTATTACTTAACCTATAAATTGTGTTACAGTAAAATTTTAATCATTTTTAGTGGAGTTATGATTACTTTACAAAAATTCGGTAATTATGCGTTGAAGTGGTCATTTGTAAATACATAAGAACTTTAGAGTCCTAGAATAGACGGGAAAAATAATCCCTATACCTTCCTTAGGAACACACTAAAGGCGCAATGTCATCACAAGACGGGAAACATTTTATTTGGGGTCTGAAGTTACCGTTTTTCGCTAATTTGGCGAAGTGCGAAACGTCAACAAGCCAGTGTGAATAGTAGTGTAGAGGCCATCGCTAGGCTTCGTTAGAGTCAATTCAACAATTGCGCATGCATGTACATACTGCTCGACAAACATTTGTGTGTTCGCAGAAAATATGTGAACTACAGTTGTCTCCCTCTCTGATACACTAACTTATCACTGGTATTTCGGAAACTGGTAACATTATGCGTCTAATGTAAATATAAGTACATATTAATGAAGGTAATTTAAATTGTTTCGTTTCGCTCAAAAGCTTTGTATTTGTGCTTTTATCACACAATTTCCGTCGTAGTCAGTGACCTTCGCTCTAGGCTGGAACTTGTGTATCCTATGTTAAATAGGTCATTTAATTCAATTGCAACATTAAATTATGTAATTGGCTATTGTTTTCAGGTACAGAACTGCTTAGAAAATTGCATTTTACCCCCAAATTTCCCTGAGATTCATGGACCTCCCACTAGGGCATAACTTACAAACCAGTAGGAATATAGAAAATCTATTTCCACCATTGTATTCAGTGTCTCTGAATGTCTGCTTGAAGAAAGTGTAAAAGCTCAGATTTCAAAAGTTTCCTGAAGATGGATATAAAGAAACCCCTCTACATAACAACAGCCCAACAAGAAGCCCAGAGGACTAAAGAAAAGAGACCTGAGAGACGTGAAAAATGAATAAACTGTTAATCACACCTTAATACTTGTCTTTTGTACCGCTTTATCTACTTATTTTTAAAATACATGTAATACTTTAAAACACTTGTAATGTTTGAAAATGTGAATAGTTTTTTTATTGCAGGGTTGTATGTCCTCATATTTTAAATTGAACATAATAAAAATAAAACAAACCAAATAAAACTATGCCATTGCACCTACATACAAACTAGCTGATATTGAGGCTATGTTATGGAATGTTGGGTTGTTATGAAAAATGTGATATTTTTAATTGTGAAAGTAACAATTTTATGCATTTACAAGGACGGCAATATATTTTTGGTTTCTGGAATTGGGATTTGCTTGAATGAGGGGCTCTTATGCTAGCTATTATTCTATTGATTTTATTCTAAAAAGCTTTCTTACTGGTGTATTGGAGACCGAGCAGTTTTGATTTTTATGATATAACTTATACGCAATTTTCAATAGAAGTATCTTCAAAACATAGATCGTTCTAAACATAATATTGTAATGAACCAATTGAGAAAAGGCAACAAGCTTGTTAGTCTATCAGCTGAGTGAAAGAATGCCTTTTATCATGCGTTAAAGACGAGTGAGGTGTCATTTTATTCAGTATTTTGTGTAGGTTACGAATATGCTAACCTGGAAATCTAAATTGGTAGCTTCCATATCGTTTATAAAGAAAAAAATAAAAATATATAGTCAACTGTTATTGCCGATTTTCCAAAAATTAGTGTTGGGCAATGCGAAAATCGAGTTCACATCCTCAGTGAAAAACCTAGGACTCATTTTGAACAGCTCTTAAAATTAGTCTCACCACGTAGCTAGCATATGAAGGAAGGCGCTGGTCACCCTTCACTCGCTAAAACGCCTAAAAAAATCAACTCCCCTTCCACATTAAAAAATACCATGTCCAGGCACTAATTTTTACGTTGTTTGACTACTGTGACGTGGTTTACAGCGACCTCACTGACGAACAAACTACTAGATTGCTGAATATTCCAAATATATGTGTACGTTATATTTTTAACCTTAAAATACGTAATCATATCTCACAATTTCATAAAAATTTGTCCTGGCAACGACTAGAAAACAGGCGTAAATTACATTGCCGCCTCCTCCTAAGAAAGGTTTTATATTCTAACATGTCCAGGCACTAATTTTTACGTTGTTTGACTACTGTGACGTGGTTTACAGCGACCTCACTGACGAACAAACTACTAGATTGCTGAACATTCAAAATATATGTGTACGTTATATTTTTAACCTTAAAATACGTAATCATATCTCACAATTTCATAAAAATTTGTCCTGGCAACGACTAGAAAACAGGCGTGATTACATTGCCGCCTCCTCCTAAGAAAGGTTTTATATTCTAAATCTCCTTCCTATTTAACAACTAAATTTGAATTACTTCCCCGTCATAAAATTGGTACCCGCTAGAAAGCCATTCTGTCTCTGCTCATACCTAAGTATCGTATTAGTCCTTATTCTAAATGTTTTACAGTTTCTGCAGCGCGCGTCTGGAAAATGCACTGGAAGAACAGGTAAAACAAATGTTGTCTCAACCTACATTTAAAAGACAAATATTGTCTCAACCTACATTTAAAAGACAAATATTGTCTCAACCTACATTTAAAAGACAAATATTGTCTCAACCTACATTTAAAAGAGCTCTTTTGAAAAGTACGAACGCTGATTTTGATATGCAGAGCGGAACAGTGGATGATCTCAGTTTCATTCATTTGGTGTGAATGTGTGTGTCTTTGATTTGTGAACGACTTCTGTAATGTTTTCTTTTAATTTTTTCCTCATTTGTGATTCGCAATGTATTCTGTGTTTTGCATTTTTTAAGAGACTGTTCTTTGCTTATTGAATAATGTACTTTGTTTGATAATATTAAAAGTTGTAACCACTGTGGTTAAGTGGTAGACAAGTCAGTATTGCCTTAACTTTGCCACATGTAAAAATAAGTTGAATTAAATAAATAAATTCAATGACACCTCACTCGTCTTTACCGCATGGCCCGACTGACGGCATTTTCGTGAGAATCTGGCTCCAGCTGATAGATCGCGCCCTGCAGATAATCTCTGTCAGTTTTGGTAACATGAGTTGTCACTTATTATCCTCTCATAACTGCTCCATGTTCACTCAAGGTACTGGGGATAGAAGCAACATATCTCCACGAGTAGATATCCTGTTTCCGTCGGGTAAAAAATTGAAACTATTTAATTTTAATTACGGTTTTTACAGAATTATAATTATTCCAGAGAAATGTTCAGATTGCGACATATTATAAAGCATGGTAAGGTACAAGTCTGACTTGTGTTATTCATGCTGCATTACTCTACTACTATTAACTAAATCATTAAAAAAAGGGGTATTTTCCAGATTTATTTCTTAAAAAAGTTAAAAGATTTTTATATATATCAAATGTCTTGGACAATTATACGACTGTACGACACCTACTTTCAAAAACAACATACATTCAATACATTTGTTCTCTCGATAATGTTCAATAACAGTACACATGTTTCTTACTGTTTAGCATATCGTACCGAGCACCTTTAAGGATACCTTAGAGAACATATTAAAAGGGTTTGCATGGCCCTGTTTTTTATTTTAAATGGTAACTGTGCAATGCGTACTTTGTAATAATATAGTATCTTTATACTAATATTCTTTTCCAATTGCCCAATATTCTAACTAATAATAAATTTTGCTGTTCACTCTGCCGTATATTGATTGTTCTTATTTTACAGTACTTCCTTTGGTAACTAAAACACTAATTATTTTGTAATCTTAGCTCTACATGAGCTGTAAAAGGCATCAGCCTAACTATATCTTGTGTCTGCCTTCCTTCCCAGCATGCATTTAAAATGTTATGTAATTAATGGCAGCAGATAAGATATCAAAAGTCCTAAATTATAATTAAAGGAAGGTGTGTGACAATACAATTAAATTTGCTCCAAACACAACATTTACAACAGCGCCATGTGACAATACAAGCGGACTGCATGGTTTCTAAAAAAAACGAAACCTGAAACAGTCTGCTATTAGCGACAAAAGTATAGTTTATGTATGCAATGGTTATTGCAGTGTATTGTGTATCATGTGACATGGTAAGCATGAAATAAATAAGTTCTTTTAATTTAAAAGTTGCGAGAAAATCTCGACATCTGTTCAATTTATTGTGTTTTTGCTGTTCCACTGCGTGGTCACCCCCCACCCCTGTAGAAACAGCTTAGCCAACAGATGAGTAAGTCACCTGTGATTGGCCAATAATTTTTACAGGGTTTTGTGACATGTGTCAATAGATGGCGGAACTGCTGGGGGCAGTTCTCTCCGTCACTCACAAGAAACGTAACCATAATTGTGAAGAAAAATTTATTTTCAATAGATAAATTAATGTGTTATATTATGTTCCCAACTCGCGTAATTGGAGTGCTCGATTACCAGTCTGTAAGAACCAGCAGGGTTGCTTAAACGCATTCAAACTGTTAGCTTGGTACGTTTATTTTTTGGACTCGTGCGACCTTCTTACAGTTGACTTTAAACCAAAAGTTATTATTACGCTTGAGCAGATTTGACACAATAAAATGGATTTGTAGTAAGTTATCATCATTCCGGAATTTGAATTAAACTGACATAAACTCAAACCTATCACTGTCACAATGTGCGAGAGCTACCTTGCTCTCTCCACTCCTCTCAACTCAGTACCAGTGAAGTCTTAGTTATTAACTAAGAAAATCTTCAACTGTAATGCTGCATGCATTGACAACAAGCAAACTTTATTAGTTATATTTTAAGTAACCTGGTTCATTAAATTTGCCTACTTTTTTAAGTCAGTGTAAAATTAGGAAACCTGCTATAATGCCTGACGAGTGAGCGTAAATGAAAACTGTTCAGTTTCGTCATAGTTGTGTTTTTTCAATGTATATGGCAGTGTTCGAAATAGTATAGCATTTTCAATATTTAATAACTTGAAAATTAAAATGCGCACAGAATTATTACTTAGTGTAGTTGCATTTGGTGCAAAAATATTTAGGAAGAATCATGTAAATATTAAATAGTTTTTCTAGGTACCATCCCCATTGTGTAACAGTTCGTGCATTACTATTCTTTTCACTGTACAGAAGAACCACCTCTCATTTTTTAAACCGAGCACATCTCAGCTTCAGTTATTTTAGTATGATTTTAAATTTTCATTTTGAATTTGGTATTTAATTGATGCTAGCACTGCCCCATGTACATATGTGGCCAGCTTGTGCAGCACTTGCCCCAGTTGTTCGTCAGTATTCAGCATGACCGGTTGTATTAGCACGCGATGGAGATTTCAGACTTTGCTTACCATAGTTGATCATCGTAATTCTGTTAATAAATCTTCTATGCTGGAACGTTTGTTTTATCCTTCTTTCACACACACCATAGTTTCTCTGGCCAGAAACAAGTTGAAGCTTAGTATGTTGCTGCCAGCATAGGAATTTGGACAGTAACCCCACGTGGCTGTGGGTTACCTCAAGTTGTTCTTTCAAACAATGAGTATTAATTTATGTTTCATTTCTCTCTCTCCAAGCAGAAAGGCAATTTTGTCTGATATATTTAACTGGTCCGTGATGTGCAAACCTGCGAACACCGAAGGTGGTGCTAGCAGTACGACATGTAACTGCATGCATATATTGTACCTGGTTGCAGGACTAATTAAACGTCTTAAAAATAATTGCTTTTGTATTTTCACCTGAGTGTGTGTGTACGTGTGTGCTCAAACAGGGAGTGAAGAAGGTAAGCTATTGACACCACCTTGAGGTAGACCAGTGAACCTTGTATGCACACCCTGAGATCTCTGTTCCCGAATCAGCGGGGCTGAACAATTGAAATGTGGCACATTATATCAAAATTACGTCTATTCTATTGACCTCGGGGACAGCACAAAATTTTTAATGGAACAAATAGGAACTCATGCACACTTCATGTCAAGAGTTTTGGATGAAAGTTGAGAAATAATACGGGTACAAATAAATACTTGTATTTACAATTTGTTCCACATTGCACACATTATTTTTTTGATGTCTTCCCAGCTTTTCCCCATATTTCAGTCCATGTAATTTTCTAATTGCATGTTCCAAAAAAATTTTTTTGTTTGTCAATTGGATTTTACACCTTGTTGAAAGCGAGATAATTGGAGACAATTATACTAAATATTAGGGTGTTGTTCATTCAACAGTATGAAATTGCCAATTTCAACTACGATAGCAGCAAGCTAAAGGTGACTCATGCCTCTGGTAGACACATCAGTTGGAATGTGTGTATTGTCGCTCATTACATCATCCCTTCGTCTGAACAGCACTACAAATTGTCGTCCCTAGATCAGTCAGAACTGGTGTTTAGGCGCTCCTGGTGAGCTGGGGAACTGAAACTGGTGCCAGCAGCTTAAAGGGTGTGGGGGTCCTGACCAAGAATGCTCTGTACTTGGCAGAAGAGAAAGAGAACCAAGACTTAGGGAGGGGTTGGTTAAAGGAAAGATTGGTACCTAATATTCCTGTCAACAATGTAATTGTTTTAGACAGAGCACCTTAATCACTGTCGTCGTACCAGGCCACAGGCCAGGTGGAGTTGCACCTGGTCGCGGCAGGTGTTTGCAGAGTGTGTCAGTGACAGGTGTGCGCTGTTTGGTAATGGCAGATGTGCTGTACTTGAGTGTGTGTGGCGGATCAGTGACTGCGGCAGGGCATGTGTGAACTTGACACCGACGTGCGACACCTGCCATCCCGGGCATCTGCCAGTGCAGGACACATGGCTTTGTCAACCCCTTCTTCTACCAGTGCATGAAGAAGGCAGTCTTGAAGCAGCGGCCGCGACGGACAGAACGAGAGAGACGTGGTGCGCTTCGGGATTCTGATTCGTCCACCGAGAAACGTAATGCGCGTGTGCAACTATCCGGCCCAGTGTTTTACTTTGTTTCGCCATTTACACTCGTCTGAGCCTAGCACAAATGGCCAGCAGGAGAAAGGGGTCAACCCTGAACCGAAGAACGGACGAAAATGCAGACGCCGAGCACCTGCCTGGTTTCGTCCTCATGTTCGCCGCTTTCCGGAGTGGGACGTGGCTGGTGGCCCTCAATCATTGGCACCTACTGTGCAGAAGCCAGTGGCAGAACGTCACGACGTAAAGACCACAACATCCCAGGACATGCTGGTGTTACCGAAGGCGGGCACCCCCATGTCTACTCCCTCGACCCATACCAACAGACACAGACGGGAGCCCTACAACCTACGACCTCGCCCACGACAGAAACAGCAGACCTGCTGTGCACCACCCGACGACTCAGGAGATGAAGCCGGAGACTTCAACCCACAGCAGACCCTAGTATTCAGTCGTCGGGGGCGGCACCAGCAGCAAAGTATATAGCGAATGCACACACCCTCCGTGACCAGTTGTCTTCAGGAGGGGGGCGTATGTCGTCGTACCAGGCCACAGGCCAGGTGGAGTTGCACCTGGTCGCGGCAGGTGTTCGCAGAGTGTGTTAGTGGCAGGTGTGCGCTGTTTGGTAATGGCAGATGTGCTGTACTTGAGTGTGTGTGGCGGATCAGTGACGGCGGCAGGGCATGTGTGAACTTGACACCGACGTGCGACACCTGCCATCCCGGCCATCTGCCAGTGCAGGACACATGGCTTTGCCACCCCCTTCCTCTACCAGTGCATGAAGAAGGCAGTCTTGAAGCAGCTGCCACGACGGACAGAACGAGAGTGACGTGGTGCGCTTCGGGACTCTGATTCGTCCACCGAGAAATGTAATGCGCGTGTGCAACTATCCGGCCCAGTGTTTTACTTTGTTTCACCATTTGGAACTGGCTCGCTTAAGGTCCTAGGGTATGGGGGTGTGGACCGCCTCATAAGTGTCCATGTAAGGTGTAGTTTTCTCCATATCCTCCCTGCTTTTTCCGATCCGCAGCTGTTTCGACTCGCCAGGTGAGAGAGGGGCACGCCGGCACGAACAGACCACGACCCATCGAGCCTCGTGTTCCCAGCTACATGCTTAACCGGGTGGCACCCAGAGAATTCCAACGCAGCTCTGTTCCTACCTCACTCTCACCGCGTCATCACAACGTCAGGATTTAATATTTCACCAACATCCAACTCTAAGAAACAGGAAATGTAAGTGTGGTGGAGAGAACATAACATTCCAGTTGCGACTGACATGCAAGCCTCTGTAACAATCTATTCAGTGGATGAAATATTGAAACATTACAGATGCACAACTCTCTGGTTACTCCTTTATACCCAGATGTAATTCCTATAGAAAACATGTGGGTGAAGTGAAAGGAAAAGTTTCATCACAAAATGTCGCCTGCCTGCAATTTTACTGATGCGCGACTCTGCAAAAACTTGTTTGACAGCATAGGTGTAGATAGCTTAGAAACAATACTGTGAACATGTGAAGAAGCTTGAAAATGAGTATTACTACCTGGATGCTTTTTCAACATTGACAGTGATTGTAATAGTTGGAAAGATGACTGCAGGCATCACTGTGCTGGAAGGCAGCAGTTAATGAGAGTGGTGAGTGCCCAATGTTTTCAGATACAATGTAGGCGTGGTTGTTGGCAGCCGTGCGGTTCCCTGCACCCTGCTCTTGCGCAGTACAGCGATAGAGCTGTGGTGTTACAAGTTTTCAGATATCCTGCATCCACTGTATTTGCTCACAGTTTTCAGAGTATTGAACAATCAGCATAAAATGTTGTATAACAATGTGGTTCGCACGGAGATAAACATTGTGACTTATGTAGGTTTGACAGATTCTAAGCCAAGACCAGTATAATTTAACGTGTATTTCTTTATTCTTATTTTTGCTACAGATCTCTGAGCAGGTTGTGCCCTTAAGACTTCTGCCAAAAAAAAAAAATTTGGAGCAGTTTTACCATTAACTGAAGTAACGACGACCAAACATTGATGGTCGTATCTATTGAGTGATACAGTTATGTTAAGACTGACTAAAACTGACATCAGTGATTTCAGTGCTGTTCGTCAGTAACAGAACACAAGAACTTTCTTTAAACTGTTGTCTGTGTGTTCTATAAGAAAAAAGTTTTAATTGCAGTTGTGCTCTAGAAACTTTAAGTCCTATTGCACCTGATAAAAATACACGATTAACATTCAAAATGTGAAAAAAAAATTACCGTAATTTTCATTTAGTTAAACAATTGACTATGTTTTGATGGATACTTCCAGAGTGTTTATCACGCAGAACAATATGTGCTGCATGTAAAGTGAAGATATTTGGTCTGCTGTTAACAGAGAGGTCTTGTAGAACAGAAGAGGGTAAACGAGGTAAACAGTCAACTGTTGTCGAATGAAGGGTTGAGGAAATGGATGACCAACGGCATTGACCTGTAAAATTTGCACTTGCAGAAATATGAATCGAAACTGCCGGGAATCGAACACAGATAAAGTTAAGAGAGGAGAGTGTCGTAGAGGTGTAAACCAAGTCTCCTTTCTGATTTTGAAACCTGAAAATTTTCCCCAGTTTGTTTGTCGTATGTAAAGTATAAATATTGCGAACATCAACTTGGCTCAGAATATTACCATTTCCAGAGCCTCTTGTACCAAGGAAGAAATAGTAGCGTCACTGCAGCAATGTATATACATCAGAATAATTTGCACTATTATTTCAATAATAAACCTGTATCATCCTTGCTTTGTTCGCATAATTTTTTTTAACTAAACTGTTACGCTCAACTATAAACCGCAACACATCAGCCTAAAAGAAGCAACAGCGTACCTAAATAATATTTTGCTGTAATCATTTATGTAACGTAATGTGTCGTACACTAAGAAACGCACTAGAGTCTAAATAAACAATTAAGACACTGACCTTGCTTAACTTTGAACAGTTTCACATTTTTGTTTGCTGATGTTGATTGTTTTGATCATCCAGTTGGAATAGAATTTTTCTTACTCGCTTTACTAGCAGTTTCTGTCCATAAAATATATCATTCATATGGCAAATGTCTCGTGATACTACGGAATAAATGTGCACTAAAACATGTTAGTTTAAGTCAGAACGTTCGTATGATTTGTGATTTTAATCACGTAATGATGAAAAATTGGTTATCGACAATATGCAAAATACTATGCACTATTGATTTGTCATATCCAACTGTGCGTCTGTCTTGAGGCCTAAAAATATGTTCTGTGCTTTCTTTACTACAGTACATATTTAATTTATATTTATTTGTTGGATATTTTACGAGTCCTTGAACAGCTCAAGGCATTGGTAATGTTACAAGGTGAAAGAAATGATTAAAAACAGAATTCAGTATGGTCTGATCAGGAATCAAACTTTCCAAAAGCGAGGCAAATTTTTAACTATGACTCCATCTCACTAGCTTATTGTTAGAGGTGTTGTATTTTATAACTTAACCTGACATATAAAGTTGCCAATTCTCGTGAAGTAGACTACGTAAGTCTTGTCAGTAATAGGCTACTGTGTATGCAATGTTAAGCACTTAACTTAGCATCAAATTATGTTTTTCCTACTTGTTTATTAATTCCAACACATTTAATTGCTTACAGTCTATCTAGGCTATGAAGAACAACGAATAGTGTTGTGACTTGTGCTCTTTATCTTGATTTTTACGTTAACAGATTGAGAAGTAAATTACGGCTCCATATAAATAAATCATCAAGCGAGAATAAATTGCAGACAATTTTAGTTTTTGTGTATTCCTTTCCGTGTGCTCAGGTCACGTTTTTATGGGAGAAAATACATACTTTCTGAATTACGAGATGTCCCTTCCATGTGCAAAAGACATGCAAGAGACAGATATAATATTGTTGTGAGTGGTGTTGTACATATGCCAGAACGAGCACTGCAGAGCTGAAGTCAGGTCTCAGACTCATTGTGACAGATATGGCAGCCGCAGTTAACTGTTAGATGGCACAGTCTGTGTTTGCCAGGCAGATGCAGCAGCGTTCCTGTCACTACACAAAAGTAATATTTTAGTGGAATGTGGCATTGTGACGCTTAAATATGCTCTCAAGGCTGTGTGAAGTGGTTATCCCAAAACTAGCATATTTTATGGAAATATGTCAAAGTAAAATTTTATTTAATTCTATTAAAAGTGATGGACACATGGTTACCTACGATGTATAAACTGCGAAGCCGGAATAGAGTTTCTTAATAAGACTTAAAAAAAAGACTCACAGGATACTAAATTTCAAATCATTCAGACCAATAGAATTACTCTCATTCACTCAAAAAAAAATATAGAAAAGAGTTGACCTTTAAACTACTGAACATATTTTGTTCATTCATAGCTAAGAACACACTCGATCAAGTCACGTTTAAAAAAAAAACTAAATCAAAATTGGTTCATTCGTTTAGGAGCTACAATGCCACAGACAAACAAGTCAAACTTATCACCTCTTTTTGCATCAGGGTTAAATATAATTTTGTGTTTACTGGACCACATTTTGCATGTTTTCCCTTATACTAGCTACATTTTGTTAAATCACCGCTCTATGCTGTGACGAAAGAAGTATGTCAAGTATTTTCAGTTTCCCTCGAGATACATATGTATGGGAAGGGTATCTGAAGGCAGGGCATCGTTTTGCAGCTCTGACAAACTTTGGAACTGGGTGCCAGTAGACATCTACCTAACACTGAGAAATGGAATGAAAGTGGGGCCCTACGATGATGAAGCCGGAAATTGAGCCTGGATCGCCTTGGTGGAAGGTGTGTGGTCTGACCATCTATAACGTCGTGGTTGCAGGTACATACAAATACTAATTAGTGGGCTTTAGTTCAATTTAAACACAGAGAAATTTGCTAACGGTTACCAGCCAAGGTCAATGACACAAGATCAACTTGGTCTACACTCGCTACTTACTGTACTAAATGAATGGAACACAGGCATTGAGTTTAAAATGGCTGTCGTTACCTCGCTCGAATGCAAAATGGTTGTGTAGTTAAAAAGAGACAAATAATAAAATATGGTTTTAGGAATTTTCAAATCGTATTCCCTCGTTTTTTCTCAGTAAAACTTCCACTCAAAAAATGAAATTATTGTTCTATTAACAATAAAGCCAACCAAGAATTAAAGGGTTATGTTGTTATGTACAGTTAGAAATATTATTACAATATTAGTCTGCTTCACAGCACTGCAAATTAAAACCGATCCCTTAATCTATCTTCTGGCAGAAGCTGAAAATGAGCATGTACTTGTTCACTTTGAATGAATTAGTCTAATTAGAACTAAATAAGCAGGTAATAATGTTCTGTTCATGAGTGAACCTTAAAACATTCATTTTTTCGCTTAACTGGAAATTAAATCACTCAGCCCCAGCAGGAATAAAATATAAACCTAGGATAAATAAGACAAATTGGAATGGAATAATTCGAAAATGAATTGCAGATAAGAGGAGAACCTAAAACGTCCCAGTTCCCATGGAACTAGAAATGAAACCGAACATGTTCCATTCAAGCAGTAATGTAAAATTGAACTGGAACTGTTTACCTCGGATAAATAAGTTGAACTGGAATGAAATGAGTAAGTAATTTATTTCAGTTCACAAAGAACATTATACATACCAATTCAGACCGGAATGGAACATTAAATTGAACTGTAATACTAGGAAAATAAGTCAATCTGGAACTTAACGAGGAAGATACGAATAACAGATAACAAGAAAGGAACGTTATAACATTCTGGTTTGTGCTGAACTGGAAAATGAAATTGGGAATGTAAATTACAATTTTTGCGAAATGTTAGTGTGAACTAGAACTAAAAATTCCGGAATTGTAATTAGGATTAGAGATAATTAATTGTTCACGGTATGATTATCAGTCTAAGACTGCTTCAGTCACATTTCTGTTCATCTGAACTATAAACTGATAATCGGACAAATAAATATCAGTTTGAAGCGGACTTGAACTTAAAATGAAATGCACTTCTGCTGTCGGTCCCTACTTGTTAGTTAATAAACAGATTCGAGTTTGTTGTAAACATTATCAACTTCATGACAAATTTCCAATATAAAACATTTAGAATGAGACTATGCTTATTACAACAAAACAATAGAAAAATAGCCCACTTATAAAATATCAAATTCATCCTTATTAAGCAGATAAACCAAAATAACAATAGAAGTAATAAATGGCAGATCTAAATAATAAAAGTAAAAAGAAAACAATTTGTGATAAAATTAATTACGGAGATGTAAGTTCAAGCAGAGTATAAAGCTTCGAAGAATGCAAGGGAAACAAGTCTCAACATATTTTATACAATACATGTGCTGCGTTATAGCAACACAAGAAACAAATGGGATATTCCTGAGATCATAACTCAACTCTACAGAAATGAAATCCACAAATATGTTAACAGTAATATTAGTATATTGCAATCACCAAGCAAATTATACAATACAACATAGTATGGCGCAATTATCAAGCGCCAAAACTTGAGCCCCATAATTTGACTAACAGAGGCGCAGTCAAATAGAACCCGAAGAATGATAATTCTCGCCGCCGGCCGTACGAACCAGGATACAATTTAAAATTAAAAGGATATTAAATGTTACAAGAGAAAATACCCATGACGTACCAAAACGTTGGGAACCTTAGGCTGTAACAAAACTAGAAAAAGCAACCTCTTACCGTAACAAGTAACGCCGTTCGAAGGCACGAGTGAGTCGCATATTTTCGAGAAGGGCGATCAGAAGCGAAGTACTGCCAGAAGATGAATGTGTGCCCCGCGAACCTCTGCAGGAAGGAAGGGGCGACCAGAAGGAGGGAAACCCGAGCATCGCCGAGAGGGCCTGAAGATCGCCGAAGGGAAGTCCGAAGCCAGACGGAGACAGTTCATGATTTGCTCCATGCACGCCCCCACCACACACAGAACAGATGTAAATAAAATCCATATGCAGATTACCCGAGCTGGGCTAGCACCAGCACAATGTTAAATACCAACCAAATGTTTGGTTATGGAGAACTTCACATTCTTACTTACAAAATGCAGACGTGCTGTACTTATTGCGAGTATCCCTCTGAGTTGTAGGTGTAGTAGTAAGACATGTCTAGAATGACAGCTAACTGAGATAACAGAGGAAGGTTTCTGTAAAGACAGAGTGCCATCAAAGAATAACCTTGTTTAACAACCTCCATCCTTCATCATTCCCATGTGTCTGTGGCACAGAGCTGATGGTTATTCTGACTTCAGGGTTCTAGCTCAGCAGTCTCTTTCAACTAAGGACTGCTGTAGCCTCAATTAGAAAATTGTATGGATTACTTTCAAAAATTAATCAGTAAATACTAAAAAAATTCAAAACACAGCCATGATGCTTTTTGATGGTCAATATGGTTTATATTCATACCCTTGTAAATTTATTAGTGCAGTCTGCCCAGTAAAACAGATAAATTACCTATGGGCCTGTATTTACACTATTGTTTTCTCAGAAAGTGGGTTGTTTTCATTTACAGAATTGTCACCTTAGGGCCGTATCTATAAACAGCTTTCGAATGACAACCAACTGCTCTCTCTATGGGGATAGCAGTTGGTTGTCATTCGAAAGCCTATTATAGATACGGCCCTTAATCTCAAAGCATTGTGAATGAAACATACATAGTTTTCAGCCTGTTACTTGTATAGCACAGCCTACAAAAGCAGATAAGTGGAGGAGTGGGTGTAGAAATGTTAGACATGTCGGGTGTCTACGGGCAACAGTACAGTTAGTATGTTGTACTGAGAGCTGTTTTTTATCATTACACTTGTATCTCTGTTACCATCACGTAGTTTCTCGTGTAATATACTATGTTTCAGTAATTATTATCCTTTTATGTACTATTAATTCCATTTCCTCCTCATATTGTGTACGGTTCTTTCAAGTACACCATCTACCTACTTTAAAGTTTATAATTAATTAGTTTTTTATTTTTCACATCCCTTACACTCCACATGCCCCCATCCCCACAGCTTATATCGTAAAGTGTACGTATACATTTTTACGCACGTACCAATTAGTAACTATTGTAGTACTTTTTTCTGGTAAGAATTTTGAAAAAGTTAGAAAGCTTTCCAGTTGTTTTGTCCCATATTTATTGATAAGTCATGTCAATGTAATTTTTTTTAAATTAGCAAAATCGTTCACATTAACATCAAATGTGTTAAAGAAACATGTACATGTACAAATTCAGGCACATGTTCGTGGCGGGAAAACTGGAAGATAGGTTAAGAATACCTATGGTTTTTCTAAGGTGATGAAGGCCAGTGGCATAGGAACTGTGACGTTGGGGGGGGGGGGGGATGAATGGTATCAAAGGAATAAATCCCCTCCCCCCTCTACCTTTTCATGTAAGATAGTAATAATCCCTGCATTCTTCAACCACATTTTTTTTTTCCTCTACATCTGATAATAAATACTTACTGTTCTTTTTTTACCCACATCTGGAAAATGTTACTTTCTTTGTCAGTGTGTCTGTCATAGAATACACACTTGGAAGTTTTAGAAAAAATTTGCAAATGGAATGACGTAACACAGACAGGCACAAAAATTGTGCTTGGATATCCCTACATAGACGATTCCAGAGATAATCTTTGATCTTGAAAGCAGCTGTTAGGACAGCCGAAAGAATCAGAGGCATTTCAGAAAAAAGCATTCAAGGTTTTATATAAACATGCAAAGTTGGTATAAACTTGATGGGAGTAAAACTTGCAAAAAGAATTTCAAATTTAAAATTGTCACAAAATAGAACAAATATTGTTACAAGTACAATAGAAGATTACTGGCTGTTTTTACCTCTTACATTGATTACTTTATTAATCAGCTATAGGAAAGGTTTGTGTTTGGTGGTTTTGTGGGTCTCTTTGAAAGTGGTACTACAAAAACTAGGGTATGAACAGTTGACAGAATTTTATGCAACAATGGTTCTAACTAATTAATATAATGAGTTGAGGATTTAGAAAACAAGACTAGCCAAGGGAAACATGATGTACGAAACAGCCATCGAAGCTTTGAAAAATTGTGATTGTGAGATTTTTCCAAATAGTTACAAGCTTCTTCAAATTTTGTGCACTCTGCGTTTCGACATCCACTTGAGAAATACTCAGAGTCAATTTGAATGGACTTGAAGTTCACAGAAAAATTAATTTGGATGCTAGTGAAGTTATCAATGAAATGGCCAAATCGACATGCAGATTGTTTTGTAATTTATGAACTAGAGCAGTGTTTTGACAGCTAAGTAAAATTACTGAGTGCATGCTTCTCCAACATAATGAATTCTTGTCAAAATATTTTATTTGGTTACAATATTGAATTTTTCTGCATAAATACACAAATATACATTTATTTGACAATTTCTATTTGTGAATGTACTAATAATTTGTGTATCAGTAAATATATTAATAAATTAACGATTTTGTATAAAAGGAAAGTATGGTACGTTGTACATACCCCCATCATGAAAACTAACTACATACATACCCTTTGATTGCATACATCATTTGCATAGTTAAAATAACTGTGGACATCATTGGATAAAGCAAGACATTGAACTTAGCAACAAAGTTTTCCTAGTTGTGGCTCAAGGATCCATTGAAACAAAAAGGAAGGGTATAGTGGTACATGCAACCCCCCTCCCTTTTTTTCCTTCCTTTCTTTCCTTCTATGTACGAAATGTTAGTACTCCACAATTGTGCAAAATATTAAGGTAAGTAAAATCAACATTCATAGAAGTTTACTTTAATCTCTAGTAGGTATTATTTTCAGTTAAAACCAAGGATGGATACCTCTTTATGAGTCACTGTATGATACTGTTTGTGCAAGGTTTTATCCCACTTTGGGTAGTGAATCACCTCTTAGTTTTCTACAAAAATTAAAAATGATTTTGCTCTCGCGAGAAGGCACTGCAGATATTGTTTTTCTAATTTTTTGACAAGGGTTGGTTATACAGAAGAAACCTCTTATAGTGTTCCCACTTACGTTTTCCTGGTTATAATGCTACCTTCATTTAGTCCCTAAAACTGTTTTGTAGTAGGAAATTACCCTCTTATAATGTTTTCCCATTTATAATGTAAACATTTTTTGGGTCCCTTGAGAAACATTATAACAGGGTTCTACTGTATCTACAGCTCAGAGGTGTACATTTAATAGGAAAATGTCTGGTTGTTGATATAAATTTATATTTAAACTATTACATTTCTTATTTTCTCGCAAAATATTAACGAAAATCAGAGCCCGACTAGAGGCACTGTGCAGAAAAACGCAATTTGAAAATTTGATGAGGCATCTATATAGTGCTTTTAATGTAAAATTCCGGACTGGACTGTACTTGTTCTCGATTCAACATGGAGCTAACATAAAGTGAACGTGGACCAATCCAGATTGACTTGTAAACATGGACTGAATTCATGTCTAGAGACTTCTATTTACGAAACATTGAACTACAGAACAAATGACTGTCTAAATACCAACAAGCGAATATTTGTTAGATATTTTGTTTGAATTTATTCGTTGAAATATTTAATTTGCACTTCCAATTAGTTTTATAACACTAAACAGTTTTATTTAACTAGCCCAAGACGATTCTAACCTCTTACATAATCAAAGAAACAATTCAATATGGCATCAGCTTCGTCTTCGTTCAGTTCAGTCCGGTAGGAGTTTAAAGTAAACGTTACTATCTGGATTCTACACTCCAATCCACCTTGTCGACTGGAATGAATTACTCACTCCATTCATACTACAGTATAGTAGGAACGTGTTTAAAGTAAAATTTGAATCAAGATTCTTCAGTCCACTCCTAGTTCAGTCCGGATTGAGTCGTTATATTCTAAACGTAGTAATAGATATTATGAAGGTAGCACTTTTACAAATGTGATGAAAGGAACCGCCAGTTTTCGTAAAATCGGGGGTCTAGTGTATGTGGTTACAGAATGTTTTTGAGTAACTTTTTTCATTCATATTCTCTCAGAAGTTTACTTCTCATAACTGAGATGCTACAACAGGTAAGGATATACCTTTTTATGGTATTAAGTTTTATATAAATGTTAAAAATTGTTACCTAACATGCAAAGCAAATTTTTTGTATCAATTTTGTTAAAATTTATACCGACAGAATTTGCAGAAAACCAGACGGCACATTATTAAAATATAAGTCTACAGAACTAAAATATACTGAAATTGGTAGGTGCATATCCTGGTGCCACCAAAACAAATTTTAACGTGCTGCTGCACAAACTGTACTCTATCCATTCCAAGGTTGCAGCTTGTATCACTCCGCATGTTCGCGCGCTGTGTGTGTGTGACAAGCCGCCACGCCGCCTCCACGTGTTATCAACTGTCAATGTCACGCCTCTACGAAGTGTGGTCAGACATCTCGGCTAACATTTTCCCACGGGAACGGTACACGCGGACAGAAACCTTCTCAATAACCACAATCCTTTTGTCACCCTGTTGTACGATAATATATTTCCGTCCTATAATACATATTTGTTCAAGTTATTTACCTTAAAAAATGATTTTCAAAGTGGATCCCCTGAATTACACTTCTCAAGGTACCAGTAAAAAATGGTGTAAAATGCAGGAAAGTGTAATCTGAGGGAAGGTTATAATGTAAAATCATGAAATGGGACCAAATACAAACAGTGTAAATAGCAGGAAAGTGTAGAATCAGGGGGTGTAATTCAGGCGTTCCACTGAATTTACGCTGAACGTTTTTACACCTGGAAACTCAACACATTCCGCGTTACGTTAAATATTTCGACAAGGTACACAATTATTCTTTATGTAATTAAATAAATTATTAAGACACTCCCCTAAACGTCAACATCAGAAAATGACTCAACACCGTCCAAATCGATACCTGATGAACTGGCTTCCACATTAATTATGAACAGGTCCTGAAGGTCATCTTGTATGTTGTCTAAGGCAAACATTTTCTTTTCAAGATCCTGCACGTGGGCAATACATTCTCGCCACCTCCCCGCGGTTATAGCACTGATAGCGGCAGGTAATAAGTCCTTTATCTCTGCCGTTTTAAAATTACGGTTCCGTCTAGCAATATATCCTTTTACCTGACTCCACACTAATTCAATAGGATTTAACTCACAGTGATAAGGAGGTAATCGACAAACAACGCGCCCTGACTGCATTGCCATCTCGTCAATAATGTATTCGTCATACAAATGTTTACACTGATTTACCTTCACCATCAGCTCTGCTTTTATCATGTCACACTGTCGAATTCAATATTTTTTTCACTTAACCAGTTTGTAACATCACTTTTCCTACTACTTTTCGAAGGAATTTTTTCTGACTTCGTATTATGGTATGACGCATTATCCGTGACAATAACTGCATTTTCGTCTAACAAAGAGAGCACTTTCTCAAACCACTTAAACACTTCACTTGTCATTTCTTCGTGATAATCCTTCGTGGTTTTTGAGACATACGACAGAAGTCCACCATCAACAAACCTGGCATCACTATCTGTATGTAATATTAATCTTTTACCCTTTCCCGAAGGATTGTTCAGCCCAGTCGATAGACTGTCCAAGAAAGCTTTTCTTTTGGAAGTCACTGTTTTGTCAACCCAGACTTTTAAAACTGTGTGCCCTTCGTTTTCCCACGTTTCATCTAAATAATACATGCGCCGTCCTTCGGCCCTACACTTTTTAATCGGACAAGGGTACTCACTGCGTTCACAAACTCGAAATTTAAATGCTTTAAAAATTTATGAAATGTTGAACGCTTAAAATTTGGTAGATCAGGATCACTGTTTACTATGTACAGCACTTTGTCAATGTTCGGGAGCTCATTTCTGAAGAAAAACTCTTGCATTTTACGCCTAACAGCATCTTTCACAAATTTATCATATTTTTCACTTAGATTTTTACTCACACGTTTCTTGTTTGGTGTGGTCTATACACCCTTCACTCTTGCCTCCTTTCTTGTTTTGAAAATGCTTCGTTCCAAAACGCCGGTCTCTTCCTAAACCAGCTTAACTATATCCCGTACTAATAATGTCGGAAACTCTTTACACTTGGCGTTAAATACATTAATTAACACTGCTTTCTGTCCGCTTTGTAAAGGCTTTCCTCGTTTATGTTTTACGACACGTGGAGGCGACACTCCAGGCCAACCCGCCGCATCCGCCATTTTGCGGAGTGCTGATTACCTGAGACGTTGTTACCCCGGAACGTTAACAAATAAACCTGCTTCCAAACTACAAGCACATATACTATTTCATGCGCAGAGTGATATTATATTACAGAGGATTAAAAAACAGCAACTGAACATTTAAATCACTACATATGAACTATAATATGGCACTTATAGCATTGGCACTATTTCCTGCTGCAACAACACTGTTAACTAACCAGCCAGCCAATGACTGACCGCTCGCCAGTGCCAATGTTTATTTCTGCTGCAACCTTAGAACGGATAAAGTATAGACACAGCCAGCACAACACCCACAGGTAAATATTCACCAGAGTAAAATAAGAAGAAAAAAGCAGATGTATTTATTCATTTCGCTGTTTTATATAACTTCGGTATCAACTAATCCCTCGACATTTGATATTAAGTTAGTAGTAAAAAACCAAATGAGTGTACGCGAATGTAACAAAAGTCGCATAAAGGACAGAGAGATAACGCAACTATACGACCGTTTACAAGACTGCAGATAGACAAGGCCACTACAGCATATACTGACTAGATGAGAACCCCATTTTGCAAAATTATTACCTAAAAACATCAAAAATTAAGAGTATAGGTGGTTGTAAGGTATTGCTATCACAGCCAGTAGGTTACATGAAAATAAATTAGGAGTTCTGGGAGTTTGCAATACACAAAGTCTAATTTATTTCCCACTGTGACAAAAAAGTTTCTACATATGGTTGATAGGTAGCTTGATCGCTCATGAAACATACTGTTCAAACAAATTGTGCATGAAGTTAATTGTTTTAGTAAAACCTTTATTAGACAAAACTCAGGGAACAAAACGTGACATGTTTGTTATAAGGGGGTTTGTAAAATAGAGGTTTTATACAGCTGGTTTCTAGTCAACACAGAATTTCATGTCAATGACAAAACTTCTCTCGACAACTCCCAGTAGGCCTATGTTCTGGAAATTATGGAGGCAACCAAATAGATCATTACTGAACTGAGGGCCTGCCATTTTAATTTTTTTCTGTTTTAATGGGTTTTTAACTCTCAAAAATTCTCTGCAAATTAAATCAATTTTATTACAGTATTCAAAAACTTAACTGTACAGTATTTAGTTGCTTGGACATACTCCATTGCAAAATAAATGACTGTCAAAAAAAACTAAAAATACAGTAGTGTCCCGATTTAATCAACTCGGGAATAACGAAAACAGCGATTTAACGAAAGGATTTTCAGGAACCTTCAAAATATAACAAAAAAATGTATTAAATAACCAAAAAACTTTGATAAAATTGAATATTACTTGTAATTTAAGTCCTTTAAAAATACTAGCACCGACCACAATATATATTCGTATTTCTCAGTTGAAAAGCTTAAACCATCCGTCGAGAAACAAAAAAAAAATTCGTTAAAATTTGTTGAAAACTTTGGCTGCAGGAATGATTTTGAGAACGTGGGCGCGGCCGAGCGAGCGCCGCTATGTTGCATAACAAGCGCGCGCCAAGATCCTCATCCGGTCGGCTAGCAAGTGAACGAGCATCTAGATATCCAGTCTCCACAGCGCGGCGGTGGACAGCGCAAGAACCAATTCATAGATAGTGCTTCGCGTCTCCGTTAGAATGCGCTGCACGGCAGCGTGCTCTCTTCGTTAATTCTATTACCAATAGAATGCAATGGTGTGCAGCGTGATTATTCACACTCGCGTCCCGTGATAAAACAAGAGAGTTTATAAAAATTTACGTAATGTTATTTATGCAGACTTTTTACAACAAATTTATTACCGTAAACGTAAATAATTTGTTCCTCCGATGCTAAAAAATGCTCCAGTGCAAAGTATTTTTAGCTACCAAACCAACGAGTTTGTTTCACGAGTGCGGCTGCATACAAGCTGTAATGGCCGCCACCGCGCGTATTTAATTATTATTTTACCGCTGTCTCGCAAACTTTTAATCCAGTTTTCCTTGCAGTTTTATTTTTTTACAATTTTACGTGGGAATTTCCTTAATTTTGTTGGTGGTGTGGGCAGGAGATAGAAGAAAAGACTGACGGCTCGGCGGTGTGTCACCACGTCTCACGTGTTGATGACGCGCGCAAGGACGGCCTAACTCACCATGCGCACGCTCGCCAAGCTTTGCACTAAAAGTTTTTAAAGTTTTTTCGCCGATTTTTTTTCTTTTCACGACTGTGGCTTACCTGTTAACGGTAAGTGAGTTTTGTTATTGTTTTGAGCCAATATACTTTTTTTTAAATTATCTTAAATTCCGACGAAACATGCCCAAGGATTTAACCATTTTGTTGTTGATTGGAAGGGGGGGGGGGGTTTGAAGTCAGATTTAACGAAACATCGATTTAGAGTAGACATTTTCGGGTCCCATGGCATTTCGTTAAATCGGGGTTCTACTGTAGTAGAAAACCATAAAAACAAGCAAAGTATGCTTTAGTCAACCGGATACATGTACACAACATAAAATTCCAAAAAATGGAATTGGGTCATATAAAACAAAGAAAACACTTCGATGAGCAGAGATTATTTGTTCCAACAAGAAATCTGTAGCGGTAGAACACAACCAAATAAAAAAAGAACTCGCAGCCAATGGTTACCTGGCAAACACCATCAAACAGCACATGAAACCTAACAGAACACTTAAGCCCACAGAAACCGAAAAACCAGCAGGAACCCTAGTTATTCTGTATGTTTGAGGCCTTTCTGAAAAAAAGACGTCTGGGAAACACATACGAACTTCAAACAGCATTCTGATCCAAATAAACAATTAAAATTATGGTTACCAGGGTGAAACCAGCCACAGAAAACCTACAAACCCACAACAGTGTATATCAGATACCCTGCGAAAGTGACTACATGTACATTGGTGAAACTGGCAGAGCTCTATCAACCCGGATCAAAGAACACAAAAACAATTGCAAGAAAGGCGAAACCCAAAAGTCTAGACTGGCCGAACATGCGTGGGTAAATAGCCACAAAATTATTTGGGAAGACTAACCCACTTACACAGAAAACAGACAAAATTAAATGAAAAATAAAAGAATCAGCCTTTATTATTAGCAATAGTAATATTTTCAGTCAACAGAGTATTGAATTAAAAAATACGTGGATCCAATTGATTAATAGAGAAACAACCAGGGTGGCGAGCGACCTGTGACGTGCACTGGCATGTAGCACTTACTTGGCCTCTTATCATACTGTAATTTCAATTTTTTTGTCTTAATTAATGTTTTTTTTTTTTTTGTAATAACAAATTAAGTAGGCCAAATTAACCAGGTATAAGGATGTATACGGCAGGATCCAACATATTAATTGGGGATGCGAGTAGAGAAATTTACATTAAAATTTTCTTTTTAATTTTATATTTAACTTTAAAGCAAGAGAAAAGCATAGAATTTTACATGTCAATTTTATTGGATTTATATCGTGTTTTGACTCATTTGAAAGCTAATTTAATTTCAAGCAACTTTTCTAAGTAAACTTTTCTGATATTTTGCCTTGTTTAAATTTTGTTAAATTTCAAGTAGCTTATTAGCTTGCTTCTCCTGGAATAGGATTTATGTGGCAAGCCAGTAGTAGTTCTCTTGCTTGGAAGCACGTACAGAGAAGTGATGGCTTTTACAATTTCAAATAAGCTCGGAGCTAGCCAATGCTTAGATAGATTTATCTGGCAGGCAGGTCAGAGTTCACTCGCTTGGAGGCACGAACAGGGACGTGCTGGAATGCGGGGACTCTGCAGGGCGTTTCTCGACCAACGTGGTGTGAAGTGTTCAGCCACTTCCCCATCTTGGTTATATCTTTAAAAGGTGTTTTTATTTTCTTAGTTAAATTTATATTATGTAAATCTTTCTTAACAGGCTATATGCCATTTTCAGGGTGAGTTTGTCAGGTGTCCGGTGTGATGCAACAGAATTCAATAACCTAGTAATTGGGGACATGTTAATTTAAATTCACCTTTTCAAAATTCAGTATAAATATAGTCAAGGAATTTTAAAGTAGAGTCATTTGATTATTTTCCTGGCTTGTTTGGTTTCAAATTGACCACAGTAAAATTTTAATTATTTTTGTTGATACAGTAGAATCCCGTCATAGCGAACACGGAAATAGCGAAAACACGGTTATAGCGAAGTCTTTTTGAGGAACCGTCAAAAAATCGCAAAACAATTCCACGAAAAATGTGAATTTTATGAGTAGAAACATGTATGGTGAGTCGTGTGAAGCAGGCTTGCGGCGAGATTCGTGACCGTGTGAAGCAGGCTTGCGGCGAT